>PVIA01001555.1:0-269462 GCA_004024845.1 Tonatia bakeri | reverse complement strand
TCTTCTCTCTCCTCTGGTCACTCTCCACCTGTCCTCAAATGCAGTGTCTTTGACTATACCCTGCTTCTTTCTTTGTTTTGTTGTTTAGGTTCCTGTTAAAGGCCAACACCATTTGTTAAAGAGACTATTTTTACTCCCATTGTATGCTTGTGCCCCCTTGGTCAAATATTGACCATAGAGACTTGAGCTTATTACTGGGCTCTCTAAGCTGTTCTATTGGTCTATGTGCCTGTTCTTATGCCAGTACCAGGCTGTTTTGATTACAGTGGCCTTGTAATATAGTTTGACATCAGGTATAGTGATCTCTTCCACCTTGTTCTCTCAAAATTGCTGCAGCTATTCAGGGTTATGGTCCCATATAAATTTTTGAAATGTTTGTTCTGTATCTGCGAAATATGCCATTGGTACTTTAATAGGGATTGCATTGAATCTGTAAATTGCTTTGGGTAATATGGGCATTTTGATGATGTTAATTCTTTCAATCCATGAACGTGGTGAACGCTTCCATTTGTTTGTGTCCTTAATTTCTTTCTTCAGTGTTGTATAGCTTTCTGAGCACAGGTCTTTTACCTCCTTGGTTAGGTTTATTCCTAGGTACTTTATTTTTCTTGTTGCTTTATCAAGTGAGATTTTTTTCTGTTTCTGATATTTCACTGCTGGTGTACAAAAATGCCTTTGGTTTCTGAATATTGATTTTATACCCCGCTGTTTTGCCAAATTCACTTATTAGGTCTAGTAGTTTTTTGGTGGATTTTCAAAATACATTAGTTTTTTTCAGATGCCTTTTAAACCAGCTAACTTTAAAGTTTCTTCATCAGAAATGAAAACTTGACAATCACTGAGTTTAATAAACACTTTTATAGCATTTTAATAGCAAATCTTAATTCAAACCAATACCTTTAAAAGGAAATAAACAGTTTAATTTCAAGAGTTTGCACAAGGTAGGAAATGCAGGCCACATTTTATATTTTATAAATGCAAACTGTTACACAATAAATACAAAATAAAAAGACAGTAATAACTATTATCAAGGATGATCTGCATTGATGCCATTTGAATATTCTCTATCAATCACATTTATAAGAAGAATCTCTTGGTCAAGCTTATTCAAGCCCCAACATGGGATGTGGTAGGTGAGTATCTGTAGGAATACAATTTATTGTCCGCTCCTCCACTCAGAAGTAACTGCATAAAAGGAGAGGAAAAGAAAAACACAAACAGAAGACAATTATTTCATATGATGGTAAACCTAATAATGGCGATTTTGATTACAGAGCAATTAAGATAAGCAGTTAACTTGCATTAAGAAATAACACTTAAATGTACTGATACCTCAATTTTAATACTACATTATAATACAATATATTAAAACTTTAAAGCGATCATTTAAATTTGGTTAAGGTGTAATATACTATTATAGTTTCTATGAAGCATTTCCTAAGAAATGTAATAAAAAGTGTGAAGTGTAATATAGTTTTACTCATTTACGAAAATTAAGCTTTTAAAGGGCAGCACATTGTTTGCAGGTAAATGAGTATTATAAATTATTCAAGTAAGCCCTTAGGCCTATAGATTTAAAAGAATTCTCAGGCATAAGATCTTACGTATATACATAAACATTCAATTGTAATTCTTTAAACACATTTTAAGTCTAGATTTATTACATAAGATTTTTCTTAACGGGAAATATTTTGACACATTAGGCTAAAGTACCAAGTTTATCGACTTGAAACATTTCAATAAATGAAAAAAACTGCTTCAAAATTTTTAATTTTTACTATACCTACCATTAAAGGACAAATTTGTTTCTTCTTTGAATGAGGTATGAGATTTTACAAATAATGTTAATGGAAACTTAGAATACAGAATTATAAATATCAGATATATTGAGATTATTAAATCTGTAAACAAACACCATATTTATTCTCATTATTTTCTTCTTCACCAAGTAACTAATAATAATGTCTTACCAAGTAACTAATAATAATGTCTTACCCCTGTGTCTGTCCAGTCTACACTCAGAACTTTGTCTTCATGAGCAGCCAAATCATAGAGAGGAGCCTTACAACTAAAAGATAAAAATGCTGACATGTTATATGCTTTCAATGGTATTAAAACAAACAAACAAACAAACAAACAAACAATCACCTATACTTTCCTGAAAACTTTAGAGTTCACCATCCTAGCCTCTGTAACACTTAGTATTAAAATTCCGGGCATTTACTTGACCACCTCTGCTGATTTTCCTGTATCATTAGCAAACGAACAAGATTTACTACAACAAATATATTAAGAAAAAAATGCTATATATTTATAAAAACTTCTGTCTAGGCCCATTTTTACATTTCCTTCATTATTTTTCACTTTTACCCCCATATCATGGTTTTATAACCCTTTATCTATCCATCTATATGCTGATAACTCCCAAATCTATATATTAGCCAAACTTTTCCACTGAGTGGTTTGCATATCCCAACTGGCTGATGGCAGACTGTCTTATGGGCACTACAAATTTAAAACAACCAAAAGCTCTTGATTTTTCTTCATAAACTGCTTTTTCTACTCTTTCCCATTATAGCAAATGGCACCAATAATCACCCAAACACTGAGTAGAAAATACAGGCATTATCCTAGATTCCTACCTTTACATGAGCCAATTCTGCCAAACAGCTATCTTCAAAATATACCTAAAATCCAACCAACCACTTATCTCTAATGCTATCCCCGCTGTCCAAATCACCATTCTCAGTCTTTTGAATTATAATATTAGCCTCTCTGCTTTCATTCTTGCTCCCCTGCTCAAAAAACCTCTAAAGCCTGCACATTTAGAATGACACCCAAATTCCTTACTGAGACTTACAAGGTCCAGCTCAGTATAACCACTTCCAGCCTCATGTACTGCCATTCTCCTATTACTCCATCAACACTGGCTCTCTTGCTATTTTGTCAATATGCACAGATTTTCCCCACCTTATCTACTTTTCCCTCTGCCATAATCTGTGCATGGCTCATACCTACACATTATTCGATTCACTATTAGAATTGCACCTTCAAAGAGAGGTCTTCCCCAAAGACGTGTCCCTGTTTGATATATTTATCATTTCATTTTCTCTGTATACAACCATAAATAGCATTTACCTTCTTGTATCCCACAGCTTGACGATGTTATCTAAAGAACCTGAAATCAGCTGCTGCTCATGGGTAGGAGACCACTTTACTGCTGTGACCCAGCCTGTGTGTGAGGTTAGGGACAGTGATACCAAAGAACCATCTGAACAAAATAAAAAAAGGTAACAATTACTGAATTTTAGAAGTAGGCAGAAAAATCTAAAAAAATATATGTAGAGCCCTGGCTGTTACAGCTCAGTGGACTGAGTGTGGGCCTGTGAACCAAAGGTCACCAGTTCAATTCCTAGTGAGGGCACACGCCTGGGTTCCGGGCCAGGTGCATGAGAGGAAACCACACATTGATGCCTCTCTCTCTCTCCTTCTCCCTCTCTCCCCCTCTCTAAAATGAATGAATAAAATCTTTTTTAAAATGTAGAAAATTATCTTTTTATATACATCCCTAGTGAGAAGAAAAAGTGATGGTATTTACATGTATCTTTCCTCCAGTGGTTTACACGACTTACCTTTAGTTCGGGGATCCCACAGTCTGATATGCCTATCTGTACTTCCAGATGCTAAACGTTTACAAAGTGGAGAATAGGAGATACAATTAAACACTTTATTTCCTGTCTGTAAAAAAAAGGAAAGGATACTTAACCATGGTGGTTTAAAAGTAATCATCTCTAGAAGCTTATCACTTAAAAGCTCAAAGTTAATCAGAGTACCACTGAATTTTTATATCTTACCAAAGTTGACTTAAGACTGCCAGACTCAACATCCCACACTCTAATTGTGTGGTCCCAGGATGCACTGCAGATTTCTTCAGTATCTGACCACAGAACTGAGGAAATTGCTTCCTTGTGGCCAGAGAGGGTCACTATGGGTGTCTAGAAATGAAAGATACACAAAAGGGAAAGCATTTTCAGTTCAGAGTAATCGAAACAGTAATAGTAGTTAGTACTTCTGAATCCCATATTACAGATATTTCATCATGTGCTTTGGCTTTCATGTCCTGTCTTATTTTTTCTTTACTACAATCCTCCACGACAGATAATTAATTTTGCAGATGGACACACTAAAGCTAAGAAAGATAACTTGCCCAACATCATACAGTTTATAAAGGGCAGATTTAAATTCTAACCCAAATATTACTCCAAAGTTTGTAGTCTTTCCCCTACATTCTGCCACCTCCCCATCTATTCTGCTTTTCATTTTTAAAAAAATATTTTATTTATTTTTTAGAGAGAGGGGAAAGGAGGGAGAAATAGAGGGGGAGAGAAATATCAATGTGTGGTGGCCTCTCACACGCCCACAACTGGGGACCTGCCCCACAACCAATGCATGTGCCCTAGACTAGGAACTGAACTGGTCAGCCAGGGCTACTTTTCATTCTGAGGACCATTAATATTAACACTAACTTCTTTCAGTTGTCAAATATACTACATGTAGAAGACAGCAGAGAAAGCTCTGGGGTTAGATCTAGGTCTGAGTCAAGGCGCTGCCATTTTCTACATGACTCTTCCAAGTTAAATTAATCTGAATAGGTTATTCTTACCTCCTTTATTTCCTCAGCATCCAGCCTTTAAATAATGTCTATGGCTCATTAGTATTATAAAACCTCTACTTACTTTCTCAAAAATCCCCAAATTAGGTATAGTGTCTATCTTAAATATAAAGAACATGTGAAAGAGGGACAAAAATTCTGAAATAAGGCAGTTAATCTAGTTTTATAACTTTGTTACATTTAGCCTCCTTCAATATTATTACCTCTTCTGTAATACCAGGGAGTTATACTGAATCAGAGATCAGCTAAGTTTTTTGGTAAAATCCAGAAATAAAGTTTTTAGCTTTTCCAGGCCACGTATAATCTCTGTCTCATATTCTTGGTTTGCCTTTAAAATCCCTTTAAAATCTGTCTTAGTAGTACAAAAAATAGGCCACAGCCAAACTGGGTGTTGGGTTATAGTTTGCTAACTCCAGGACCAAATGATCCTTAAGTTCTCTCTTTCCATCTCTAAAATTTTCCTGAATAAAGTGAGGGAACCTGATACAATAAACTATCCACACATTTTTATTGCAATTTTATTTATGGCTGTCAAAACTAGAAACAACCCAAAGTAACCTTCAACTGGTGAATGATTAAACAAACTTGTATATCCATACAAAAAGAGTACTATACAGCTTTTTAGAGTCATGATTTCCAATAACCTGAGTTTATCTAGATGCAAAGTCTACATACTGTGTGATTCCATTTATAAGATATTCTGGAAAAAGGAAAATGGCAGGAGTGGAGAACAAATCAGTGGTTGCAGAGGACAGAAGTAGAGGGAAAGGCTGACTATCAGTGCACAACAAAAGTTTTAGGGAATGACAAACTGATCTGTGTCTTGATTATGTAGTTGCGTATCTTACACATTTATCAAAATTCAGAAGCTTTTTACCAAAGAGAGTAAACTTTTCTATATGTAAATTTGTTTCTCTTTGAAGACAGAAAAGTTGCCCTGGCTGGGTGGCTCAGTAGGTTGGAGTGTTGCTCTGTACACCAAAAGGCTGTGGGTTGGATTCCTGGTCAGGGCATATGCCTAGGTTGTAGGTTTGATCCACAGTTGGGTCATGTACAGGAGGCAACCAACCAATGTTTCTCTCTCTTTCTCTCCCCACACCCTTTTCTCTCTCTCTCGAAAATCAATAAACACATCCTGGATGAGGACTTTTAAAAATATGAGATGTTATTAAAAAAAAAAAGATAGGAAAGTCAACTTTGGCACTGTCATTACAAACTCCAATAAGATAGTACTGTAGTGAAAAAAGGAATTTTGAGAGAAAAATGAGGAAAAAAACTTAGTGTATGTTCATGTATGAAACAAATTACAAGTTAACTAATTAGCAGCATTTTACTCATATTAATACAAATCAGGTACTAGAAAGAGATAGAAAACATTTTTGACATTTGTCTTATTTTAGTCTTAAAAATCCACTTTTTCCCCAAATTCTAGCACAATTTTTACTTCAAAGGATTCCAGCATAACCTATGAGAAAGTGAATATATTATGATTTCTCAAATAAAATGAACAATGGATATAAGCTTATAAAAGTACATATCTAAAAATAAAAGTTATCAGCAAAGTACTTAATGGAAAAAATACTTATAATACATATATCCAACAAAGACTCTGAAATCAGAATACATAAAGAACTTCTACAAATCAGTAAGAAGATAGGTAACACTTTCAAAAATGGGCTAAAAACACAAGTGGCCACTTCACAATTAGGTGTCAAAGGGCTGGGACTTAAATTCTACTACACACCACCAGGAACAGACAAAATGATACACTTTGTAACAGAAAATAAATTAAACATGTTATGTGGTAAAATAAAATCAGTTATGATATTAAAAAAAAATTGATCAGTACTGGTAAGGATGTGGAGTAACATTGAATCTCATACCCTGGCAGTGAAAGTATAAACTGATACAGTTTGAAAAACTATTTGGCAGTATCAAACATTCAAAAACCTGTACATGTGCACACCTGTGATCCAGCCATTCCACATATGCAGAAATGACTGCACGTGTACACCAAAGACAAGTGTAACAATTTTCTTAGCAACCTTATTTATGGTGGCCAAAACTGGAAACAACCTAGATATCTATCAAAAGAAGAATGAATAAATCCTGGTATAGTTATGTAAAGGAATACTATACATAATTAAAATTCATTGATCTATACATTTAAATATATGCATGCCAAACTTCAGTTAAAAGAAAGGTAGTTCTGGCTGTTGTGGCTCAGTGGATTGAGTGCTTGACCTGTGAACCAAAGGGTCACTGGTTCGAATCCTACTCAGGGCACATGCCTGGGTTGCAGGCCAGGTCCACAGTAGGGGGCATGCGAGAGGCAACTACACATCAATGTTTCTCTTCCTCTCTTTCTCCCTCCCATCCCCTCTCTAAAAAATAAACAAATAAAATATTTAAAAATAAAATGTTTCCTCTCTTTAAAAATAAGAAAAGTAGAAAGAAAAAAACTACCTTCTATGTGAAGAATTTTTATAATTCAAGAAATAATACATTTAAAAAAAGAAATAATACTATAATCAAATATATTCTTCAGAGGCTGATCAGGGATATGCATCAATAAATTACAACTGACACAATATCTAAATTGGCAAGACATTTAAAATTCTAATTTGTCCTGCCAGACGAAGTGATAAGGAAGCTGAGTTGCTGCCAGATCATTCCTCTTGCAATTCAGCAATCCATGTTTAAAATGTATAAATTATAGATCACTACTTTCAACTGGAACCAGCAAGTGCTACTGTTCATTGCATTTTATGAGTTTGATGAATCATTTATGATCACACTTTACTCTCCTTTTCGATGATTTTTATAAGCTATCTTATTAGTGACCGTAAGAAATAATGTGTGCTCCATTTACTGCACATTCATCACAGCTGTGAGAAAATGAATGAAAAATGTTTTTCTAAGCCTGACTCAGTATTGTCCTTCACATTAAGTATATTAATGCAGGTCAGATCATATTATGACAAATACCTCCCTAACTTAACGGAATAAGAATATGGATGAAATTTCTCATTTTGATTTAACTGAATCTAGTAGCTAATGACAGAATCAAAACCTCAATTAAGCTCTTGGCTTCTAGTGATTTAGAAGATACCACAAGCATCCCTTAGTGAGAATTACATCCTTAATGTATGAAACAATCATGATTAAACAGTTAATGAGACGCTTCACTTTAGTGCAAGCTTTGGAAAAGATCCTACTTCAAAATCCACCATGAGATTAAATACAATAGCTAAATAATCAGCCTACCAATTGGTAAGCCCGATTCAATGCTACTACAGTCAATGACTCAGATAAATGCAGCTGGAGTATTTCTAATAAGTATTTACAAATCTACTGAAAGAAAGCTTAATTATGGCGGAAGCAGCAAAGCGAGACAAAGGGAAATTTAAACAGGAAAAATTATATTAAGTTACCAGGTATTTCTTAATACAGACTTAAGCCAAGTATAGCAGTTTTCACAAATAATTACCCTTGTTAGTCCCAATTGCTCTGTTTTCTGTTTCTTTCTTGGTCGATTTGTGGGTTCTTCCATTTCTTCTTCTTCATCTGTAGGGACTGTATCATAGAGAATTAGATTTGATATTTTTAAAATTTATGGTAAACATTTATTGCAAGCATTCTGAAAGAATTCTTACATTTCTGAGTATACACTTTCTCCACATTGGCTAAGGAATAGATAGATATTCCTACTTATTTTGGTTAAAGAAAATTATACATAAAAACAATACCTGTGTCACCAATCTTCCAAAAGGATAAAGTAAAAAGTAAAGTACATTAAAATCCTAGAGCTTAACTAGTTTGATATCTTGCTATGTCTTTAAGATCATTATAAATATTCACTACTTTACCGTTTCTATGAAAATTGCTTACTAATAGTTGCAGGACAGTTCTGGCCATACTGCATTTACATGATGAAGGTAATGCCATAAGATAAACACGTTAAAAGGACACACATTCCAGCCATGTTTATTCTTCTTATTATTTTACTTTTCTAACAATGAACTTCAGTGTTTTATAGATATTTTTGATTTTTAGAAAGTATTTGTTACGTATCATTTGGCCAGGTAGCAAACCCCCAGATGGAAAACATATGTTTTATGTTTTATAACTATATTTTATGAATATTAAAGCTTTTTTCCAAATTAGACTATTAAGTGCCTTAGGGGTAACAACTTATATACATATCTCATTTACCCAGAACTAGCAAAAAATAAAATATTCGATAATGGGGAAATTTCCTAAACCACTTTCTGCTTCCAAACTTTATTTTAAGCATTTTTGGAATATCTACTACAATGGATTATATATTTCCTGCCATCTTATACATAGTTACTTAAAACTCTTGAAGCTTTTCATGTTCTCCCCAACTGTACTTCATAAACTATACTTAGGGTATTATGCTGTAATATAGCAATTACTTCAGAAGTATCAGAGGTATTCTGATCTGTTTACCTGTACAGTAAACAGTTCTAGACTACTACTATTAAAATACAAATTATCTGTGAGTTTTTCCCCATCTTTTCTTCTTTCAGTGTCTTCTTACTCCTATGAGGGCACCTTCCTCTGAGAGCCCTCCTTCCTTCTCTTCCTCCTCCTCTATTTGTCCCTTCTAATCTGTTTTCAAAGTAAGAAGTTTGGTAAATCTGTATTAAAAGTTTACTTTTTTTAAGCAAACCAGCTTAACTAAGAACATTTTTCTAACAGTAAAGTATATTAAAATGACTCAGAAGGTATTTTTTTGTTCATTTCCAGGTTCCTGAATGAGAGAACTCAGGCAGTTGTGTCCCATATTGCACCAAACATGTTGTTGACACTTCCAGCCACTCAATGACACTGTCCAATAAATAAAGGGATGATGGGGTACAAAAACATTTTGAAACAGAGAAACATGCTAAGTTTTCTCTCTAATATGCTCCTTTGTATCTTACAGAGCCCTGGTCCATTTTTATGGTAAAATATGGGTTAAAAGAACTCTTTCACTGAAATTCTTAAAATGTCATTAATCAAAGTAACAGAAAGATTTGATTTACCTGTAGACCAGATCTTCAGCATCTTATCCCAGGAGCCACTGCAAAACTAAACAGATATATATGAAGGGAAAAAGAGTTTATAATTATAACCCATATTATCTACCTTTTTTTTCCCTTCTCTTTAACTTAAAACCTTTACTTTGCTCTGAAATCCTTACTACTATGGTAATCATCTGCCTGTCTTCCTAGTCTCCTGATAGTTGCACCTTCAATTTCCGGCAACTGAAGAAGCTGCCATTCTTACCTGGCCCAGCACCCTGGCTGTGGTTGCTTCGATAAGGGTGGACAACTGACCTGCACTATGCCTACAGGTTTTTATCCTTCAGGACTTTTTTTTTTTGAAAGCTTTTATTCCAGAGAGTGTAGTTAGTCTTTTTCCAGGGATAGCAGCTGGTACAAGATGTAAAACCTGAGAATACTGAAGGCCAGGTTTTACTGCCATGTGGAAAAAGCCAGTTTGAGGTAGGAGAAAATAGTCAATGTGGGGAGACAAAAGGGAGGAGGTGTGCTGGCCACATTCAAGCCTCCACTCCTTGGTTCCTGAGACCCAAATGCATCATCACCCTACTCATAATGTGGCTGTTTGCTCTACCCTTGGATCTCATGATCTTTAAGCTGAAAAGATTCCAGACGAGCTCCTGTCCTTCTATAGCCACACGATAAGGTATGATGAATTCACTTAAGTTTGGACTTGACACCATGTAAACCTTCTTGATGGTTCAAACATGAACAACTGTATATCTTTAACTCTAATATATTAACTGGCAAAAAATGTTGAAGAAACACTCATAAATTCAGAATACTTAAAAGTGGCACATGGAACTTTCAAATGGTAAGAGTTTGTAATCCTTCATAAGTCAATGCAGTATTGCGTTCAGGTTTATTTCCTTTTAACTAACCTTTACTCATCTTGTCATGATATAGAGATCAGCAAGAATATTAAAACAACCTTTAGTAACAATAACCTTGGTGTATGCTAAGGCTTATTAGTTGTCCAACTAAATATTTTCAACTTGTAACAGCACTGTGAGTAGCTGAAAGATTTAAAATGTCATTATGATTTAAGGTTAGATAAATAAATTGTTTATCCACCTGATTTCTTAAAATTTCTGCAGTTTATGTAAGTTCTAACCCAGAGATATACTGAGACAAAGAAGTCCGTTTTTGCATCTTTTTTATCATACGAGTATTTACTTTTTAGTTTGAAATCATATTCTTTAGTCACCAATTATTATGAAAGTAGGCCAATCATAATGAATATACAGACTTTTTGTTTTTCATAAACTCAAAGTCTAAACACAGTACTGCTAACACAACAGCTACTTACTTTAGTTCCTGTGCTATCAACAGCGATAGAATCCACACTTCCAGCATGACCTCTGCAGCAGTGCAGGGCTTTCACTTTGTTTCTCTCTACATTCCACTCCCATAAGAGAACAGTCTGATCCATAGAGGCACTCAGTAGTAGGCAGGACAAGTTGTCTGGAGAAAGGATAGCATAAGAGTAAGAAACAAGTTAGTACAAAAATTTAAAATACACTGCGTTCTGAAACCAAAGGATTCAATATGTTGTTGAGGAAAAACATTAAAAAGATAAAAAGATCATTTTGTCCAGCTTTGAAAAAGAAGCTAACTTATGGTAAAAATATTACCATATATATTTACCATATAAAAATATATGGTAAAAATATAACATTATAAAAATAGAAAAGAAATGAGTTTAAGCCCTGGCTGGGTAATTCAGTTGGTTGGAGCACTGTCCCAATATGCCAAGGATGTAGGTTTGATCTCTGGTCAGGGCACATGTAAGAAACAACCAATGAATGCATAAATAAGTGTAACAGCAAATCACTATTTCTCTCTCTAAAACCAGTAAGTAAAATTTTTAAAAATGAAATGAAACACAATCTTTACTTGAAAATACGTGTTATCTGAGATATTTTTAGTAAAGATTCACTTCTAATAACATGAATTGTTTATACAATCCTTTTCTTCTTGAACACTGTGTTTTTCAAAGACCTCACAATAACTGAGGCAGGAGACATTTCCTACCCTGTCCGTATTCTACGCTAGCACTGAAAACGGCTTACTTCCAACCCTACCCAGGATTCCTCTCAGTTTAGGCAGAGTCCTTACCTTTTTTCACCCAAGCCACATCTTTTACAACATCTGTATGTCCCACAATTGTCATTATTGACTTTCCTTCCAAGGACCAGATCCGAGAAGTCTTATCATAAGAACCAGTCAAGATCCTGCAAGGTGAAAAAAAGTCCTATGAAATACAAAAAGCAGCTTTTTCAAACCCTGAAATCAATTATATTTCTAAGGTAAGGATGAAGTCAACCTTAAGGATAATTCTTTTAAACTCTCCTTTAATATGAAGATTAAGATTTCAAAACATACTAGAGTATAGAGTAGATCAGGTGTTACAGAATGTATAGGTATTAAATTTGGCTTTTCCTGACCTGCTAAAAATAAAAACATAACTAACAAATTCTACATTTCAGTTTTTCTATTGTAAATACAACTCGCGGGAAAGCTAAGCAAGTTGGCTGTACTCTGAATTTAACTAGTGAAAACCATTAACTAGTAAAACAAGCCCTGGCTGGCATAGCTCAGTGGATTGAGCACAGGCTGCAAACCAAAGCATCACAGGTTCGATTCCCAGTCAGAGCACATGCATGGGTTGCTGGCCATGGCCACCAGCAACCAGACATTGATGCTTCTCTCTCTCCCTCCCTTCCCTCTCTAAAAATAAATAAATAAATAAATCTTTTTTTTTTTTTTTTTTTTAAGTAAAACCAGTAAAAACATTAACTTTGTATAATAACTCCAGGGAGACATTCTGTGAATGTAAGCTACCGCTATACACCACTCTTGAGGTGTTTTTTCGCAAGTAAGGCCAGGGTGGGGTTTGCTCTGAGCCATATATAACTTCTTGATTCCAGTTTGCCCATTTTACCTCTAAAATAGCATGACCTGAATTTTCATCATAGCAGGTCAGGAGATTTATGACTATAAAAAGAATTTTCCTCCTCTATAAAATAAATTATATCCTTGGTCTTAAAAACAACATACTCAAATCAAAATGCCGACACCTGACCTATTCAGAATACAAATGTCACTACATCTTCACAAAGAAAACTTACTAATAAATGTTTCTTCGTGACTTACAGAGAATGTAAAGATCTTTGGTATGGTCACTGATACATATATCACAAATTACATTTCACAGAAGATAATTCAGAGGAGACTATTCCCATCATGCACTTATAAACACTAATGCGGGTGGCATGAGAAGGACACAAGAACATTCATCTGGTAGTACCATTCCTCTGCCCCTTTGATTGAACTGATCCAGTCATCATGGAATATGCATTGCTCTGGCTGAGGTGCAGTATACTTCTCCACATATTCTAGTTCCACAACCTCTTCCTAGTCACAGAGAGAAACCAGAAATCAATCAGGTGGTGTAGTCTTAAAATGGTAACACTATAAAGACACAGGACCCCAGTTCAATAACCTCTGGTACGTCTGCCCCCTTCATAAGCCAGAAAATTTAGAGTCAGAAAATTAAGGTGAAAAACTTTATTTAATCTGACAGTATGCTATGAGTAACATTAAGAAATGTTAATGACCT
Organism: Tonatia bakeri; assembly: GCA_004024845.1. Classification (NCBI taxonomy): domain Eukaryota; kingdom Metazoa; phylum Chordata; class Mammalia; order Chiroptera; family Phyllostomidae; genus Tonatia; species Tonatia bakeri. Next base: position 256,099 of record PVIA01001555.1, on the reverse strand, counting down.
TGGAAGTCTTATGCTAAAAGTGAGGAAAAAAGGAACTTAAGAAAATTTAAATTATAAAATCACAAAAGCATATTGTTAAATGGGTACAGAGCTTCTTTTCAGGATGATGAAAAAGTTCTGAAAAAGGATAGGGTGATGATTGCATAACATTGTGAATTAGTTAATGCCACTGAATTGTGTATTTAAAAATGGTTAGAATGATACATTTTATGTACTGGGCTGGCCAAAAAGTTCATTTTCTCCCCCTAAGATGGCTCTAGTAGTGCTTAGTTGTCTTTAGCATCATTCGAAGAAATTCTGTTATTGTATTGTGGCAGCTGTCATGTCAGCATGCATTCAGAAAAAACTTAACCAAAATTGGTGACTTTTTGTGTAACCATTTTAATATTGAACACGGAAGAAAATAAGCAACATTTTTGGCATATCATGCTTTATTATTTTAAGAAAGGTAAAAATGCAACTGGAACACAAAAAAAGATTTGTGCAGTGTATGAAGAAGATGCTGTGACTGATTGAATGTGCCAAAAGTGGTTTGCCTAGTTTTGTGCTGGAGATTTCTCACTGGACAATGCTCCACGGATGGGTAGACCAGTTGAAGTTGATAGCGGTCAAGACATTGAGAACAATCAACGTTATACCACATGGGAGATAGCTGACATACTCAAAATACCCAATTCAGTAAAGTTATTGGTGAAAATGAAAAACGTGTCTTTTACAGAAAAAAAGCAAAAATTTGAAAATTAGAGGGGAGAAAATCATTCTAAATCATAATAATGTAACCTATAAGTTGTCACATGTGCACAATCACTTTGTACATCTTTATGCGTAAACACTATTTGCTATTCCCTTTCTTGACAGTTCTTCCACAAGTGTGAAGGTATCTTCTCATATTCATTCATCTGTGTTTCTTAAATAATATACTCTCAGAAAAGAGGATTTAAAATTTGAACATATAGAAACTGAAATTCAAATTTCAAGGAAAAAAAATAGTGAAAAGGATCTTGGTTACTGATGATTCTGGCTGATTCTAAATGAAATTTACCTACATTACCTGATGATAAGTAAAACAGAGCAGGTAGCATTTGAACTTACAGATGAGATGTTTTCCAGTTCCATGTGTTTGACCAAGGGCATGCGCAGAAACTGGCCTTTGATAAGGAAGTCGAACTCCACATGTTTGTGGACCTCTAAAGAAAATACATAATGAAATTACCACTCTTAGGACCTGAAATGGTATTGGCAGAGATATGTAAAAGACCCCAAAACAAACAGATTCCTATTATCCCAGTGTGGCCTCTGAATTTCTCAATGGCCTAATCAGGCAACAGGTCCCCATATACTAGGTGATTTTTAAGAACAGAAATAGTTCATTTTGTTGGTAAAACTGTTTTATTATTCTTGCTGGTATAATTTTTAGGTTTTTAAAAAATGTTTTATTCTATGAAAAATTTCAAATATATACAAAGTAGAAATAACATATGAATCCCCATCCCCACTGCACACTTTGGCAATTACCAACTCATGGACAATCATCTATACTTATCCCTCTACACACCCACTGCTTTATTTTAAAGCAAACTTCAGATATGGTATGATTTCATCTGTAAATCTTTAGTATGCACCCATATACTATAAAGACTTCCAGAAAGTTACATTAAAATACTCCATAATTATCTCTTTGAGTATCAAATAGTCAATATTCATGTTTCTTTATATCATAAATAGTTTTACAGTGAGCTTTTTAGAATCAGCATCCAAAGTCCACAAATTATATTTGTTTAATGTATTTTATAATAATCATCTTTAAGAATTTCCTTATTTCCCTGGCCACTCATTTATTTGTTGAAGAAACTGGGTCATCTTTCAGTATTTCTTACATCTGAGTTGGGTTGATACATTTGTAAGGTGTCATTTAACATGTTCTTCTACCACCTATATATCCTGTATATGAGGCAGACCTAAACAATTTTGATTAGATTTCAGATTTGTTCTTTTATGATACTGCAATCACCTCTGGGCTCGGATGATGTCAGTATGATCCCACCCATTATGTTCTCTATCAACCTTTTACCTAATTAATGATTTTAGCGGCTACTGAAAATCACTACTTAAATCCACTACTTCATTTGGAGTTATAATATGCTAAAAATTCTTTATTATTTTGCATTTATTACAGATAATCTTCTGAAAAAACTCCCTGACTATTTGGATTGTTACTTTTTAAAAATCTGAAATCTGGCCTTGGCCCATATGGCTTGGTTGGTTGGAGTGTCATCCCATGGACAGAAGGGTCATGTGTTTGATTTCCAGTAAGGGTACATACTTAGGTCCCTGGTCCAGGCACCTATAGGAGGCAACCAATCAATGCTTCTCTCTGCCCCCCTCCTCCCCATCACTTCTCCTCTCTAAGCATACCCTCCACTGAGGATAAAAAATAAAAAAAATAGCCCTGGCCGGGCAGCTCAATTGGTTGGAGCACCATCCTTACACCAAAAGCTTTCGGGTTGGATTCCTGGTCAAGGCACATACCTAGGTTTTGGTTCCATCCCTGGTTGGGGTGTGAGTAGGAAGCAACAAGTCAGTGTTTCTCTCTCACACTGATTATTTCTCTCTCCCTCCCTTCCCCTCTCTCTAAAATCAATAAAAACATATCCTCCGATGAGGGATGAAACCCTCAACCTAGGTAAGTACTCTGGCCAGGAATCAAACCTGAAACCTTTTGGTGTATGGGACAATGCTCCAACCAACTGAGTCACTTGGGAAGGGCATGATTTTACTTTTTAAAAACCATCTTCTTATAAAAATTTTCAAACATATGCAAAAATGGAGAATAAACTTTATAATAAACCTTCATATACCTATCGTGAAACTCAAATGATTAATTTAGGGCCATTCTTGCTTAATCAAAATTTTTGTACAAATTGTTTACATTGATTTTATGGACTAATAACTTATATGCACACTTAGCATATATTTACTATTGTATCCTGATGTTTTACTTGATACTCTTACATGTTTGTTTTATCCATTTATTTTATGAATCCCAAACACTTAAAAAATATCAGTACAAAATATCTTCAGCACACTCAAAATGTCTTGATTACCTCTACATCACAAACATTATACTAAAATCTTTATTCCTAAATCTCTACTCTTAAAAACAGATTAAACTGACATATTATTTCCCAAATACTTTTATTTCAAACCAGGGAAACTCACATAATTTATAAATTCTACCATTATAAAATGCATACTGTATAACATAAGGCCAAATAACATTAAAATACGATGGAATTGCCCTGGCTGGTGTGGCTCAGTGGATTGAGCACCGACCTGCAAACCAAAGGGTCATGGGTTCAATTCCCAGTCAGAACACAGGCCAGATTCCCAGTAGGGGGCATGCAAGAGGCAACCATACACTGATGTTTCTCTCCTTCTCCTCTCCTTCCCTTTCCCTCTCTAAAAATAAATAAATAAAATCTTTTATAAAGTAAAATGATGGAATTTATTGTAGCTAGTCGTATTGTACCCTGTCTTAACTTTTCAGAACATATATACCCACCATTTTTGGCCTCCAGCAATTTATTAATAATGTTACTAAGGTCAGCAATTTCAGAAGCTGCAGGGATTGAGAAGGGAACATCATCTACTGCATATCTATAAAAAAGAAGTAACACATTGAGATTAAGTCCACTTAACGAATTATTTTACGAAGATTATTTTAACAAATGTTCATTTATTTGTTCAACAAACATTTAAACAGTATCGAATAAATGTCATTTTGCTACATGGGGTTAACAAAATGAATTAAGACATGGTCTCTATTCTCAGAAAGGGTTAATGTCTGGTACCCAAATACAATGAAACTACATAAGAATGGTGTCATACATAACATATAAAATGGGAGAACAAAGAAGCCACACAGGTCTTTTCAGCTAGAGAAAAAGAGGATAGGAGAGCAGAGTCTGAAAGGATGCAGAGTGAAAGAGGGATACTAGACAAAAAGGAGTGCAGGGAGAGCAGATAAACATAAGCTAAGAGTTATTAAATTGCTCACCCAGCCTATTCCAGTAAGTGTGATAGTGACCAAAGAAAACACAGGTTAAGTGTCAGTGGGAATGTGGAGAAATTAAACCCTTATTCACTGCTGGTGGGAAATGTGAAATGGTGTGGCTGCTTTGGAAACATCTTGCAGCGCCTCAAAAAGTTAGTGGTAAACGTGAACTTACATTTGACCCATCAACTCCACTCCTAAGTATATACTCCCCCAAAATGAAAATATATGTACACACAAAAACTTGTACACAAATGTTCACACCATCACTATTCATAATAGCTAAAAGGTAGAAAAAAGCCAAATGACCATCAACTGAACAATGGAAACAAAATGTGGTATTACCCATATAATGGAATATTATTTGGCCATAAAAAGGCCAACCATTTTCCATCTACTTAAGAAAATGAAGTTGTGTTTCAGAAACAAACACCACTACCTGCCTGTAACGACTTGGTCCATTGTTCAATTACGTAATGTGCTTCACTCAAAAAGCAAACCTGAAACCCTCCGGCCGCTCCACATTCACAGTTTAAATTGTATAGAGTCTGAGAAGCCCGACAACAGGGAGGTGGTATTAGAGGTCGGACCCTGAGATATTCTCTAGGCACCGCTTCCGCTTGAGCGGAAAAAGAAAAACGGGGATTGTGTAAAAGTGAATACGGCAAAGACAGAGATCCACAAGGTTATACCGAAGGGGTCCCTGATACGGGAGAGGAGATGAGCAAAGCTTACTTACTTCTTGTTGTCAGTGAAGAAGCGTGTCTGGAGCTGAGCCATCGCGGGAAGTAGGGACAAAACTCGCCCACAGAGACGTATGGGGTAACAGACAACGCGCGCTCTGGTCCCTTCGGTCTACAAAGAGAGGCAGCTCTAAATCAGACTGCACAGGGAAGCAGAAACTGCAGTCCAGGGCTGGAAATCCGCCTTCTTCCCTCCGGCCTCCTCAGCTAGAAAAGACCACGAGGTGGCCCTTCCACAGACGCCCAGCCCACAAACATCAATTACCCATTCCTAGATTTAGGAATCATCGATTAGGACAGCAAAGTCTTAAAGATGGCGTGTCCCTTTAACCTTTTTGTGTTTCTTTTCATACGTCTAGGCCTGTGATCGAATATGAAAATACAGAAAGACCCAATTCAAATCTGATTTTTTCTCGCTCTTTCTTTTTGTAAATGTGAAAGTCTGTCGTTAGACCCGATACTTGAAGCACAGCTCGTACAAAATACAAGCCCCAGAAAGCACCGCTTCTCGGACGTTATAAGCACTGGGAACTGTAGTCTTTTTGGCCACGCTGTTTTCGGGATAGCGCATCTGCATTAAACCACCCCGATTCCAGCCAGATGTTCATTGAATTTTCTCCCTCTTCAGCTTTAATTTACTAAAGCCGTTTCGGGTTTATCTTATCATGTATACTCACAAACACAACCTCACTCTACCGAGATTCTTCGTAGGGTCTCCCCTTTACCTTCATGCTTTAAATACACTCGAGAAGTACGGGGGTGGGGGTGGGGATGGGGGTGGGGAATCCCGAGTCAAAATGGAAACTAACAACGGTGGCCGATAGTGGTCTTATCTCCTCGTACGGCGCTGCGCGATCTCGGAAGGGATGCGCCTGCGCATTGTGCTGGTCTCCATGGCGGGGCCTCGGAGCCAAGACGAGGTTGAGTAGACTCGTTTTGAATTTTCTCCCCTCTGCTCCAGCACTTTGTGGACTTCCCTTATCTCCCTGTAGAGCTCTCGGCGGCAGCGGGACTAGGGTAGTCGGAGGTTTGGCTGAGCTGTCTGCGCCGACAGACCGGATGCTATTTCTCAACGCCCCTTTATTCCTTCTGTCTCCTCCTCCCATCACCTCCTGACCCGCCGGTCCCTAAGCAACCGCCGGCCGCCCGCCTCCGCCCCCCGCTGCAGCTGGGCCCTGGTAGCGCCGACTGCACCCCGTTTCGGGTCTTTTCTGGGGCCTTAACATGGCGAGGCCTACTACTCCCTGCCCCCGACGGGGCTCGCGTGTCCCGGAGAGGCAGTCAGCAAAATGTGGAGGTTAGGTGTCTTGAGGAGGGTCCCTAAGCCCCGCCACGGAGAAGGAGCCGGACCTCTTGGGCAGGGGAACCCGAAGTGTGGTCTTTCTCGCTGCCCCGCGTCCCTTTTTACGCCCCCCGCTCTTTATGAGCCCCTTTGTATATTTAGAACAGGAAAAGCGTACTCGCACACCACCTTCTCCGCTTTTCGACTTTTTGGGGTCTTGAAGTTACCCAAAGGCGTATGTCTTACCTCGACGACCGAGAATTATTGTAGTTACGTTTAATTGTTTTTCTGAGGGAGGATGGATGGAGAGATGCTACCCAGATTTCAGAGTCATTTTTTAAGGCGTTCACCAAAAAACTCCAAGAGGGGGACTACAAGAGACAGCAGTTTAGAATCAGGCAGAACTGGATTGCAAAAATTGTGGGCCGAGCGGTATGTGTACAGGTGAAGACAACTAAAGCTTTCCTTTTTTTTTTTTTAAGAAGTCGCTTAAAAATTACTTTTAGCAGACACCCGATATTTCAATCAACCATAGAATATGAGAAGTGATGTAAACAATTGTAAGCGAAAACCAGTCTTTTATTAGAGAGTAATGATGATGAAACTAGGACTATTTTTAATTTTTAGAATTCGTGCCCTGGTATCAAAAGCCTGGGTTCCAATGCCACTTCTGCTGCATACGGGTTGGGCAAAAGTAGGTTTACAGTTGTGAGTACATGAAACAGTTAATAAAGTTCTTGTGATAATCATTACCTGCATGTCTTTTTCCTTGCCAAAAATTGTAAACCTACTTTTGCCAGCCCCCTCTGGTAACCTCTGCCACACTTGGGTCAGTGTGAGAGTTAAATACCACCTAGTAGATGTTAGCTATTATTACCATCATTGTCATTTAGATGTCAATTAAACTGGCTTTGCAAATGTGATCAAATAAGGAAGAATAGCTTCATGGTTAGAGGAATAAAATGATAAAACCTCTGTGCTGAAGTCCTAACAAAGGACTGGGCTGGTAAATAAATGTGGTCATTTGACCATGTGATTCATTGTAATGGTGAGAATTGCATTCATCAAGGAAGTTAGACCACATGGAGCTTTTAACAGTTGCCTAATTGAAGTCTCCCTATTTAATCCATATTTTTTTTTAATTTGGTAGAAGGGGGAAAATTGACAGTTTTAAATATATATATTTATTGATTTTTAGAAAGGAAGGAAGGGAGAGAGAAAAAAAAATCGATGCGAGAGCGAAACGTGGATCTGTTGACTCCGATACCTGCCCTCACCCGGGATCAACCCGGAACTTAGGTACGTGCCCTGTCTGGAAATCAGCCCCTGATCTTTCAGTTTAAGGGAGGACGCTCCAAGCATCTGAGCCACATCGTGGGTCAGGATGACTTTTGACAGCTTTAAACATCATTCTTCTATAATCATTAGTGATTTTTTAAGTTACAGCAGTAAAATTGCCTGAATTAAATTTCATTGAATTTGAAATAAGTCTTTAATTGTTTTTCAGATAATTTTAAAATTATTTAAAATATCTCATTGGTCAGAACATCTTTTAAAAATATATAATCAGTAAATTATTACATTTTTAACTAATTAATTTGAAATTTATCAAAGTAAAAAATACAGTACCTGATACATCAGTATAAGTTCATCTTAATTTGAATTGAAAAATCTCAGTAAGATACAGAACCTAAATGCTCAATAAGATAAAACTTAATTGGCAATGCAGAAATGTTGAATTCAATAAAATACATTTTTCACTTGACTGAGAACTGAGTTAAGGAAAAACTAGATAAGAAGTGTTCCAAAATAACTGAATACCCCATATGATGGCTTTGGTGTGTTATCAACAGTGACATGGCTTTAATTTTGGAGTTGTCTCCATGTGAAACCTAGGGTAGTTAGTACTTTTACTTTGAGTGTTTTTAAGTTTACTTAGAATATATGTGAAACCTAGGGTAGTTAGTACTTTTGCTTTGAGTGTTTTTAAGTTTACTTAGAATATTAATTGCAAGCTTTTGCTTCTTAATGATTTTCTACACAGTTCATTTACTATGATCCTCATGAAGGCATGCTATTATCTGGAGAGCAACAACGTGAAAAATAGTTTTTCATTATAGGTTTCTTTTTTTTTTTGGAATATGATGGTGTGGCATGGTGTGGTATAAGACTGTGCATGGGCTTTGGACCCCTAATTGTTCAGATTTTGGAGGGGATTTTCCCTACGTAGTTCAAATCTGAGCTCTAATGTTCTCTGTGATGTTAAGGAAGTTACTTGACAACTTTGATTTTCTTATCTATAAATAGAGATGATAAGATCTACCTCAGAGTCATCGTGAGGATTGCATGAAATAATTTGTGAAGCTTTCAAAGAGCAAAGAGATAAAAAGAGGTGTGTATATACAGGGTAAGAAATGAGTAGAAACCAAGATTACAGAGAAATTTATAGGGAGGCAAAACCTTACATAAAAGAGATATTGAACACTAGTCTTAAATTTTTTTCACTGAAAAATAGGTTATTGTTTCTATGTAAATTTGCATACATTTAAAATTTTGTTGTTGATTTGGAATGCTATAACTTTCAAAACCTATCCTTAAAAAATAAATGGCTCTATAAAATATTTGTGAACTAGTAGTCTTAATTTAATTTTGAAACCACTGATTCATATCCATTTTGTATTCATCATAAAAGGTACCTACCCTAAAAGATGTCATTTACCTACCCTGAAAGATGAAAGACATTTTATTTTCTAAAATACTTTTGAGCAAGATTTTTTTTGATACAGTTAATAAGACCTGATACTGATTTCAAGATCCTTTAAATCTTGAGATACTAATCAAGGTACATAGAATTAAGAAAAACTCTAAGACTAAACCTCAAGTGGCTTTATTCTTTAGCTCTTCTGTCTGGGATTTATTTTCAGAATATTGGTTTTAATGGATAAATTTTACTACACAAACGTCTGTAGGTAGAAAATGAAACAATCAGATGTTAAGATAGGTCTTTAGAAATTGCAGCTGAGAATTGCCTCTAAATTTTTGAGCAAATAGAAATGCTGTTGAATAAAATCAAAACAGCAGTAACCCAAGCATGGCCCAGGGAGATATGAGTGACTACAACCTGAATAATCTCTTCTCCTCTGCCATGTATTAAATATGAATAAACAATAAAAAGGGCATTTTCCCTATAAATAAAAATAAACTTCTAATTTAACACTTTTTCCCTAATCCTTGCTTTCACTATAGGTAAAATCTACTTTTTAAATGTTACATGAAACATTCTAGAAAGCAGTTTGTGAGCAAAATTTAATGCCTTAGTGTGTGTTTTGAAGTCCAGTCATTAACTGTCCAGGGGTGTCCAACCTGCGGTCCTCGAGCTGCATATGGCCCAGCATGGCTATGAATGTGGCCCAACAGAAAATCGTAAATTTACTTAAAATTATAAGATTTTTTGTGTGATTATGTATCACAGTGTATTTAATGTGAGGCATAAGACAGCTCTTCTTCCAGTGTATTGCAAAGATACCGAAAGGTTGGACACCCCTGGTATTTAATAGTTTCTACTTTCTGGTTTCTTATCCAACCCAACACTACTTGCTTAAGAAGTAAGCTTCTCAAATCAATTCCAGGATTTTATAGGGGGTGGGTTTGGGGAGGAGGTATTTATGCTGAAGCTTCCAAAAGATGCTCTATTAGTAAATGTTTCATGTAACATTTACTAATGTTAAATCTTACATTAAATCACACATTAAAATGTTAATGTGGGAAAAAATGTAATTCACTGCAGAGGTCTTTGCTTCAGTAGTTCTGGAATGTGAGAATTGAAACAAAAAAAACTTAGTGCAAATGTTTAACTTTAGATAAGAAAGGAGGTTAAGTCACCTACTGCAAGACAAGGGCAGTTATCTGTAAAGTCAGTTCTGGTGTTTAGTTCCCTCAGTTGAGTCAGCTGATGGTTCCATGATACCAGGCTTGTAATGGCTATTTTGTAGTAAAACTTACATAACAAAATCTAGTATTTTTCTTTATCTGTAGGAACATAAAATGTACATTGAATATCTTCTCATTACAGAAAAATATGCTGCTATGAAGACATAATTATAGCTTTCACATGAATAAAGCTACTACTATCATGATTTTAGTGCTGCAGAAAGGAAGAACTTCAGTGGACAAGAGGGCATTTTGGGTGGCAGTAGAATGCTTAAGGCCTGGAGTATAAACTTGAGCTACTGCCTGAAGGTGATAATTTTATTTTTAATTGAAAACAATAGCTGTATAAAAGTTAATTACTGTTTATTACAAATTAAGGTAAAAGTCAAATTACACTTTGTATATAATATTTTGTTCTGTTTTTGACTGCCTGTTGGAGTTGTAGTTATAGTTACTGCCTGTTATAGTTATTTAATATTAGTATCTTATTCTTTAAAAATACTTTGACATAGTAAAAGGCAATTCAAATTGGTAGAAGGATTAGGGAAGGAGGGAGTAATTTTTTTCACTGCATTCAAATTATTTTGTAAAAGGGTGTCTGTATCTTAAACATATACTTTTAATCTCTACTTTAGCAACGGGTTAGGTCAAGAGGTATTGAAACTCACTGTGTGTATAGGAACTACTTTAAGTAGTACTTTTCAAGTGTAATCATGAAAATGTGGGTATACTATGTTTACCCACAGTATAGGTGTACCCACAGTACATACTGAAAAAAAAGTTGAGTTTTGAGTTTCCAAAAGACTTTAGAAAAATAAGTTACCTTTCTTCCATTGACAAAATTCCTAGTCTGGGCAAAGCTCTGAAGAAAGTGGTTTCTGCTTGGCGCTCTTCCCTGTGTTAACGTCCCCCCACCCCTTTGTTAGTGCACTTCCTGGGGCTGTCACCCTGCCCAGGTCTGCACTGCAGCATCCAGCTCAGTCAGGCCTGCTCCATGCCTTTCAGTGCTCCAAGCTGCCGCTCTACTTGCTTCCTCACCTCTAAATTAAACTTTTCTGGGTACTGTTTTTAACTTATTTTAAAGGAAGAAAGCTATCCTTATGTAAGTCACACACAAAAATAAAGTACATACACAATATTTTCTTTTTTGCATATGTACTACCTTTATCTAATTCAAAAATATTATTTCCCCAAATGAAACATTGTACCCAGTTGGCAGTTACGCCCTGTTCTCCCCTCTCCCAAGCCCTTGGCACTCACCAGTCTGCTTTCTGTCTGTATGGATTTACCCATTCTGGATGTTTTATGTAAATGGAACCATGTAATGTGTAACTTTTTTGTCTGGCTTCTATCACTTAGCTTTTGAGGTCATCTGTGTTATAGCTTGTATCAGTATTTCTTTCCTTTTTATGGCTGAATACTATTTCTTTATATGGATATACCACGTATTGTTTATTCACTCATAAGCTGATGAACGTTAGGGTTGTTTCCACTTAGGCCATTAAGAATAGTGCTGCTATGAACATTTGTGTACAAGTTTATATTTGAACACATTTTCAATTTTGGGGGGTACATACCTAGAGTGGAATTGTTTTCATATGGCAATTCTGTTTTTCTTCTTAAGGAACTGCTGAAATGTTGTTCACAGCACCTGTAGCATTTTACACACCCAGCAGTATGATGCATGAAGATTCCCTTTCTCCACATCCTTGCAATCCCTTACTTTCTTTTTGTTTTCAAATATAACCATCCTAGTGGGTCTGAACTTATCTCATTGTTGTTTTGATTTGCATTTTGCTAATGACTAATGATCTTGAGCATCTTTTTATGTGTTTGTTGCCATTCCATTTGTATGTCTTCTTTGGAGAAATGTCTATTCAACTCCTTTACCCTTTTTTTTTAATACTCACCTAAGAACATGTTTCCATTGATTTGAGACAGGGGTGGGGGGGGGGAGAGAGAGAAACATCAATGTGAGAAAGAAACATCAATTGGTTGCCTCTGGTATGCACCCCAAATGGGACCGAATCTGCAATCTAGGTATGTGCCCTGACCGGAATCAAACTGGCGACCTTTCTGTGCGTGGAATAATGCTCCAACCAACTGAGCCACATGGCCAGGGCCCTTTGCCCATTTTTTAATTAAGTTGTTTCGGGTTATTATTTTGTGGTTGAATGGTAGGAGTTCTTTATATATTTTAGATGCTTTTCAGATATTTGATTTGCAAATACCTTTTCCCATCTGTGGCTTGTCAGGTGTCAATTGCACAAATGTTTTTCTTCTGATAATGTCCAATATGTCTATTTTTTCTTTTGGTACTTGTCCTGTTGGTGTCATATTTAAGGAATCATTGTCAAATCCAAAGTCATAAAGACTTGCCCTTATGTTTTCTTCTAAGAACCTTATCGTTTTAGCTCCTACATTTAAGCCTTTGATCCATTTTTGGTTATTTTTTTTGTATATAGTGTAAGGTAAGGGTCCGTCTTCATTCTTTCGTATGTGAATATTTAATTATCCCAGCACCACTTGTTGCAAGACTGTTCATTCCCCATTGAATGATCTTGGCACCCCTGTTGAAAATTATTTCACCATAGATGTATGCGTTTATTTTTGGACTCTCAATTCTATTCCATTGATCCACATGTTTCATCTCATTATCAATATTACATTGTTTTGAGTACTGTAGTTTTGTAGTAAGTTTTGAAATTGGGAAGAAAGAGTATCAACATTATTCTTTCTGAGATTGTTTTGGCCATTCAGGTCCCTTGCAATTCCATCTGAAGCTTAGGGTTGGCTTTTCTATAACTGAAAGAAAATGCAATGGATTGCTTTGGGTAGCATTGCCGTTTGAATAATTTTCATGTCTTCCAGTTCCATGAGCACAGTATGTCTTTATATTCATTTAGGTCTTCTTTAATTTTTTTCCTGCAATATTTTATAATTTCAGTGTATAACTCTTATATCTCTTTGGTTAAAGTCACTAGTATTTTATTGTTGATGCTATTTTAAATGGATCATTAAATTTATCATTGGATTGTTCATTGCTGTTTTAGAGAAATACAACTTACTTGCCTATTTATCTTGTATCCTGCAAGTTTGTAGAATTTGTTTAATCATTCTTTTTTTGGATTCTTTAGGATTTTCTGTGTGTAAGACTATGTCATCTGTGAATAGAGATAGTTGTACAATTGTTCATAGGAGTCATTATCCTTTTAATTTCTGTAAGGTTTGTGGCAATGTCCTCCCTTTTATTTCTGAATTTAATTATTTGCATCTTTTTCTTTTTTATTGTCACTCTAGCTAAAGGTTTGTCAATTTTGTCAATCTTTAAAGAACCAAATTTTAGATTTGTTGGTACTCTCTATTGTTTTTCTATTCTTGAATTTGCTTATCTCCCCTCTGTTTTTTTTCTTCCCTTCCTTTTGTTAGATTTCAGTTAGTTTGCTGTCTTTTTCCATTTTTTAAGATATAAAGATGGAGATTTTTAAGAAATTAAAACATTATTGCTTTAAACTTCCTTCTGAGCAATGTTTTCCCTGAATCCCAAAGCTTTTAATATATTGTGTTTCTTATCGCCCCTCCTGAGTAAAGTGTATTTTATTTAGTTCTCTAGTATTTTATTCTATGTTTATAATGCACATATACAAAATCATAATAATGTTATTATTTATAAAGGCAGTGTTTAGATTTTTCATAGAATTATTAATTTGCTTACTACTTTTCTAGAATCAGGACTTACATCTGGTATCATTTTTGTTTTCAGTATTTCTAGAAATTTCATGTAGATCTGTAGATTATTAATTTTCAGTTTTTAAAAATCTTAGTGTCTTTCATTCTGTTTTGTGAAGAAAATAGTTTTGAATATATGCAATTGTATATCAGCACTTTCTTTTTTATTATTCCTGTGGCTTCTACCATCATTATTTCTTTTGAGTAGTCTGCTGTATATCTAATGTCAATACTCTCTAGCTGATCTTATCTCTCTGCTGCATTTTATTTTTTAAGTATATTTTGTTGATTATGATATTACAGTTGCCTGGTGTTTTTCCCCTTTGCCCTCCTGTGCCCTGTACCCCACTTCCCTCCAGCATTCCCCCCTCCTTAGTTCATGTCCATGGGTTGAGCATAGCATTTCTTTGGTTTCTCCATTTCCTATACTATTCTTAACATCCCCCTGTCTGTTTTGTACCTACCAATTATGCTTCTTAAATCCTCCCTCTTGCCCCTCCTCACTGTTAACCTTCCATGTGATCTCCATTTCTGTGATTCTGTTCCTGTTCTAGTTTTTTGCTTACTTTGTTTTTGTTTTTTTAGTTCATAGTTGTGAGTTTGTTATCATCTTAATGTTCATACATTTGATCTTCTTCTGTTTCTTAAATAAGTCCATTTAACATTTCATATAATAAGGATTAGGTGATGATGAACTCTTTTAACTTTATCTGGGAAGCACTTTATCTGCCCTTCCATTCTAAATGAAAGCTTTGCTGGATAGAGTAATCTTGGATGTAGATCTTTGCTTTTCATCACATTGAATACTTTCTGCCAGTCCCTTCTTGCCTGCAAAGTTTCTTTTGAGAGATCAGCTGACATTCTTATGGGAACTGCTCTGTATGTAACTAACTTCTTAGATTTTGTTTTAGATCATCTTCCTATTATTTGTTTTCTAGCAAGTGAGACTTTAATTGTATCTAATCTGCAATATTGTCTTTAGTGGAACTATCTTTTTATTTTTTTAAACCCCTTCTAAAACAATACTGTTCTTAAGTAATACATATAGTGTAAAAACTTCAAGACAAAACAGGAAGTTATCAAATTGCTCTCTTATAGCTCAAGAAGTAACTATAGGTTTTGGGAATTTTTCTAGTAAATTAGATTAGAATAACAAGTGATAATTTAAATTCTTAAAGGAGAAGCAGTTTTAAGATATTTCATAGTTACATATTAAAAATAAGAGTGATTTATGGCCAATTATATTTGAGGTAGAAATAGTTATAATATTTTGGAAATATACAATGACAAACCTTGTAGATTTTATGAAATGGTTAATTTTACAAGTCTATATGTGTACATACTATCACAGAAAAATTAGTTTTCAGTGTATTCAAATATATATGTATTGTTAAATAAGTCTAAGGTACAAGGTATAACTTTAAATTAGGGTTAAGGTTGATTGGAATTATTATATATCCTGATTGTGATGGTGGTTACATAGAAACGTGTGTTAAAATCCATAGAACTATTCACACACAAAAAAGTTTAACTTAATGCATGTTAATTTAAAAAATAAAAATTAAAATTATGTATGCTTTTTTTTAAATAAGTGCATAGGTTTTTCAAAGGTTCTATGAAGTTTATTACATATATGTTTAGTCATAGTCTTCTCCAGTTTCATTTTGACCTCACTACAGTTTTAAGACATAAAACTTTTTTTTTTTTTTTAAGATAATGCAGAATCCTATACTTACTACAATATAGTAGGCCAGGATTAGTAAACCTCAGTAACATTGACATCTTTGTAATGGCAGCTGTCCTGTGCATTTGAAGATTTTTAGCAATACTCCAGTAGATGCCAGTAGCAAGCCTCCCATGCCTCCCTACATTGTAACAACCAAAACTGTTTTCAGACATTGTTGAGTGTACTTCAGGGTGGAGGAGTGTGTGAGGAGACAAAATCACCACAGTTGCAAATCACTGTACTAGTCCTTAGTGGCTCACACATATTTCTTTATTTTTAAAGTTTGTCAAGCAGTTATTGAGTGGAACGATTGTATGTTATGGTAACAGATCTGTATATATAATCTACCTTTTGCTACAGCATGGATGGAACTAGAGACTATTATGCTAAGTGAAATAAGCAAGTCATTGGAAAATACCATATGATGTCACTTATACGAGGAATGCAATGAGCAAAATAAGCTAAAGAGCAAAACAGAACATGGAAACATGACACACTGACATCTGCTAGTGGAGAGTAGAGTGGTGGACAATGGTGGAAAGGAGGGGGAGGGATCAAAGAACGTGCATGAGTGACATGGACAAAAATGTGGAATTGACTGGGTGAGCAGTGGGTGGGCTGGTGAGAGGAGGGCAAAGGGGGGAAACTGGGACAGATGTAATAGAATAAGAATTAAAAATATGTTAGGGGCTTTAGCTGATCAGCTATTTGAACTCTTTCAGCTATTAAGTAATAGAAGAAAATGGAATTGAATATGATATCAGCATGGAACAGCCTAATGATTCATTAACAGTCAATCATAATGATTCCGAAGATTCAAAAACAGATTCTCAGGTATTTGAGGTGGGAATTTTTTCCCATTCTGAAGAACAACATGCCATTTAATAATTTTTTATGTTTAAGGAATATGTTATACTTAATGCATTCAAGAATTTTATTATCCATAGTTCTATCATACCTAATTATGTATACTCATAAATTTTATACACAAGAAAGTTTCTTATGTTGAATTACATTTTGTAATTTCAGGTTGCATTTCTGTGGACAATTTTAATAAGGTTGAAATAAAATTTAATACAAATCAACAATTTCACTTAAGAACTGGTTTCTGTCTGTATCAGTCTGTGAACTGGCAACTCTTGCAAAGAATAAAGTGGATAATTAACTGAAAAATGAATGAGATTTCATTTTTATTATAAATATTCTATTTTTTTAAAGTTATGATGTGTATATTTTACAAACACCCAAATGATTATTTATTTATTATTATTATTATTTTGCAAAGCATCCAACCTGTATGGATTCCAGGGATCCTTCCATTGGACAAAATAATTCTGGTAGAGTTTTACCCATCACTACTAATGAAGCAGATAATTCACTCACATCACAAAATATACCAGGGCCCCTGACTCAAGCACAGACTCCATCTACAGAGAAATTTCACCTAGTGGACCAAAATGGGCAACCTATTCAATATGAACTTCAGTCACTGGGGGATTCTAATGCACAAATGGTAAGTATATTTTATAAATAACCAGTTTTGTGCTATTTATTAAATTGTGTTACTTTATGGCCTTAATGCCTTTATTTTATTGTTTAATTTGTCAATTACAATTTACTTTCAGTATTATTTTGTGTCAGTTTCAGGAGTACAGCATAGTGATTAGACAATCATTTACAAAGTGTTTCCCTGATATTTCCAGTACTCATCTAGCACCATACATAGTTATTACAGCATTATTGACTACAGTCTCTATGCTTTACATCACCGTGACTGTTCTGTAACTACTAATTTGTTCACCTTCTTCACCTAGTCAATTTCTTTACACTACTGACTTACATTGGGATCAGCCCCTTCTGCATCTGTGCCCCTCCTACCAGTCCGGATGGATGTGGTTTCTTTAATTCTGCAGTTGTCAGACTTCCATTTATCTCAATTTCTGACAGTTTTAAGTGATGGTGGTTTTTTTTTAGTTGTAATTTTGATGTGGTTGCATGAAGAGATGGGCCATGTCTGCCTATGCTGCCATCTTGACCAGAAGCTCTAAAAAATTATTTTTTAAATCAGAACTTTGATTATAAATTATACAACAAGTAATCATTTTATGTAAAATAAATCCTTGTTTCTATTGTTTCTAGTCTAGGACATTACAGAGTTAATTTCTGTCCTTTGTTCCCATATAATCCAGCTAAATTCTGGGGTTGAGAGTCATTGATTGAGAGGTGGCTAAATGTAGACAAGTGCTTTTTGTGTATGTTCAGACTCAACAAATTTCTGGGTCTACTTTAGGACTGAAATGCAAAATAAGGGTAAGCTTCTGAAATCATACCAAGTCACCAGCAGAGGTTAATATCCAATAAATAATTTAGATATGAACCAACTACATTTTAATATTTCATGTCCAGCATGAAATACTTCTGTAATTTCTCCTGTTATTTGACGTTTACTGTATTTGGTCTTAGAACATTTAGAAAGTCTGCATGTTCTGAGAGACAGATCAAGCAGTCTAAATGTATGAAGTGTTATAATACCTTTCCTAAAAAAGATGTTAAAGTTGTTTATTTGTTTGACTCTAAAAGAGTTCTCTTCTCTTTGTAATTGTGTTAAACTTTCTATACAGAGGCATTATGCAGGTGATTTTACATTGTTTGGGGTAAGAGATGATACAGAGGGTCATTTAAAGCTATGAAATAGGAAACATGTGGCAATCAACATTGAAGTGGGAGACAGTTTTTTTTTTTTTTTCTTCCAAAGAACCCAAGATCAAAAAGTGGTGATATTCTGGGAAACCTAGTGCAACTTTTTGGGGTTTTTGTTTGTTTTAATAGACTTTATTTTTTAAGAGCAGTTTTAAGTTCATAGTAGAATTGAGGGTAAGATACAGAGATTTCCCATATATCCCTTCCCCCTTCCCCATGCATAATTTTCCTTGTTATCAACATTCCCCACCAACCGGAGCTTAATGAAAAAGTTGTGTTTTCTTTCCTTCTTTCTTTTCTTTTTTCCCTCTTATCATGTAGTCCCCTTATACTCCTCTCTCCACTGCAATCACCACACTGTTGTCCATGTCCATGAGTCCTTTTTCCTTTTTGCTCAATCCCTTCACCTCCTAACCTCCCCCACCCTTAGCTGTCATTCTGCTCTCTATGAGTCTGTCTCTCTTTTGCTTGTTCAGTTCATTAGATTTCACATATTAGTGAAATCACTTGGTATTTGTCTTTTTCTGACTGGCTTATTTCACTTCGCATACTGTTCTCCAGGTCCATCCATACTGTTGCAAAGGGTAAGGGTAAAATTTTCTGCTTTATTATAGCTGAGTAGTATCCCATTGTGTAAATGTCTCATAGTTGTTTTATCCACTCATCTACTGATGGACAGTTGGGTTGCTTCCATATTTTTAATATAGAAGCTATCAAGGAGCTAGTAAAATTTCTGTAGTTCACTATGAAATGAATGCAGAGGTTCTGGAGTGAAGTAGGGATGGTATTTTGAATTAATAGATAGTTGTACGCAAAGAAACCACTAATTATAAGACTGTTCATTAATCAAGCTTTTCTGATAATTTTCATGGTCTCAAGTAGGATGTATTGCAGCAGATAACTCTTCAAAACTATGTGTGTTTTCATAGCAAAGATTAAAGATAATTAGCTTTTTTGTTACAGGAAAAGTAACATTACCAAATTATATGAATTGAAAATAGGTTTTTAGGTACTGGGTAGAGTAACCTAAGAAGAGAAAATAGAGATTTTTTACTATGCCTGGGACACAGCTTCAGATCAGTCTTAATTATGATATTTTTATATGATTGAGTAAATTACAAATAAACCTGTTTTATTGGGATTTAAAATACAGCAGTTTTATTATCTAAGAATTAATAAAATATTTTCATAGATATTTAATTCTTTATAAGGAGTAAATAATTTATTTTTATTTTTTAAAAACTTCAAATTATTGCTAACACTATTACAGATGTCCCCATTCCCCCCCCTTTTGCCTGCCTCTACCCAGCCCCCACCCCCCCTTCCCTCTGGCCTTCACAACACTGTTGTCTGTCTGTTGGTTATGCATATATGTCCTGTGGCTAATCCTTCCACCTTCTTTCAATCCAGTTCCCCCTCCCCCCTCCCTTCTGACAGCTGTCAGTCTGTTCCCTCTATCCATGCCTCTGTTTCTATTTTGTTCTTCAGTTTATTTTGTTGACTAGATTCCACATATGTGAGGTCATATGATATTTGTGTTTTTCGGACTGGCTTATTTCAATTAACATAATAATCTCCAGTTCCATCCATGGTGTTGCAAAAGGTAAGATTTCCTTCTTTTTCATGGCCATATACTATTCCTTTGTGTAAATGTACCACGGCTTTTTTATCCACTCATCTATTGATGGGTACTTTGTCTATTTCCACATCTTGACTATTATAAATAATGCTGCTATGAACGTTGGGGTGCATATATTCTTTTGAATTGGTGTTTTGGGACTCTTAGGATATATTTCCAGAAGTGGGATTGTTGGGTCAAAAAGCAGTTCCATTTTTAATTTTTTAAGGAAATTCCATACTGTTTTCTCTAGTGGCTATACCAGTCTGCATTCCCACCAGCAGTACACTGTGTTTTCTCCACGTCCTCACCAGCGCTTGTTGTTTGTTGATTACTGATGGTAGCCATTCTGGCAGGTGTGAGGTGATATCTCATCGTGGTTTTAATTGCATTTCTTTGATAACTGGTGACATGAAAGATTTTTTCATATGACTGTTAGCCATATGTATGCCTTTTTTGGAGAAGTGTCTTTTTAGGTCCTTTGCCCATTTTTTCATTGGATTTTTTGTCTTCCTGCTGTTGAGTTGTATAAGTTCTTTATATATTTTGGAAATTGACCCCTTATCAGATGTATCATTGGCAAATATGCTCTCCAATACAGTGGGTTCTTTTTTCATTTTGTGGATGGTTTCTTTTGCTGTTCAGAAGCCTTTTAGTTTTATGTTGTCCTATTTGCTTATTTTTTTCTTTGTTTCCCTTACCACCAACTTACACTATACTCAAGAATAAACTCAAAATAGATAAAAGACTTAAATGAATACCATGAAACCTTAAAAATCCTAGAAGAAAACATAGGTAGTAAAATCTCAGACATCTCTCATAGCAGTATTTTTGCCAATATGTGTCCTAGAGTAAGGAGTAAAGAATTTAAAACAATGTTATTACTGTTGCCTTTTAAAGTCCAGGAGAACATTTTGTATTGCTTTGTTTTTGTCTTCTTTTAGCTTTAATAGCATCATTAGGTATCAGGAGGCAGTACAGAGTACTGATTAAAAGGAGTCAAACTACTTGGGTTTGAATTTCCAGCTCTGTATTACCTTGTATAAAATTTGTAACCTCTGTTTAATAGTTTTCTCATGTATAAAATGTATATACTTCATATACATGTAATGAGCATTAAATAAGGTAATATTAAGTCCTGCCACTTAGTATTCACTCAACAAATGTAAAGCAGTTATCATCTTCAGAGTTTCCAGTGCTCTTTCATGTTGAAGTGATGAGGTATGGCAACACATTTTTATCTCAAGAAACTTGATAAACATTTGGGATAGGGAAACCACTCCTCCTCTTAGTTTCTGGAAAATGTTTATGATTATATATATTGAGGTGGGTTTTTATTAATTTAATTTTTTTCAAATGACCCCCGTAAAAGGAGGAATGCAATCTCTATCAGGCATGCATCAGCAATACTTTCACGTTTTTACATAGCAAGAAGGAAGTCTGGGAAAGTGGAATGGAATGAATTAAGGAGAGTTAATTGCACTAGATAGAGGTAAAATAATAAAATTGTGTCAGCAGAAAGTAGTATGTTAGGTATTAAAGTTTATAGGCTGTCTAAAAAATCTAGAACTATAGGGTAAACTTATTTCAATACTAATTTATTAGTTATATCTTCAGATGTTTTTCTTAAATTTCAGATTCTTTTTTAGTTGACATCCTTCTAAATTTCTGGCAATGGGTTCAGGTATTAAATTGAAAAGAAAGTTTAATAAATATACTCTTGTCTCTATGTTTTTAGACTTTTGGGGACTCTGCAGTATTCCTTATGGACCAAGATAGGATATATGTAAATATAGAGATATAAAAACAAATGCTGTTTTAAGTAGATATCTAACAAGTTACTGTTTTTAAACTAATGAAATAACTTAAAATGTAGATGATTAGCACACAAATAGGTCAAATGTGTATGGGTAATACAATAAATACAAAAAAGTTAGTATATTCAGTTCAGTCAGAGCCTTGTTCAGATTACTAAGTCATTAGGTCTCACCCCTGTGTAATGAATAAGACCATAGGTGGTTCAGATCCTAGGACATATGGTCAAACTGCCTGTCTCAATCCTAGTTCTACCACCTATCGGTTGTAAGACTGGATAAAGTTATGTATTTCAGTGTTTTCATCTATATAATTAATGCTGATTTCATCTATAATAGTATTGACCAAAGAGGTAGGCATGTCTTAATAGTTTAATTAATAACTCTGCTAAATTACTGTAGGCTTGTGCATTTGATTTCTTTTTTAATACTTCCAAGATGATTGTTGCCAGCTCATTAGAAAATGGACAGGTGCTTCGTGTAATTCCATCCACCCAGACAGGAATGGCACAAGTGATTATACCTCAAGGGCAGCTTGTGGATATGAATAGTCCTCGGGGTAAGTAATAATTGGACATAGCGGATTTTAGAATGTTTTAAAGAAAGAAATGTATATTTAGGAAAATCATCTTATGAAAGTCAGTGCTAAAATTGATTTTTTGCGGCAAAATTGTGAACTGCATAAGTAGAAAAAGTTTTACAGCCCAACTAAATTTCAAGTTCATTTTCAACTCCTGTCTAGGTTAGCTGTCTATTCCATTTTGGAATTCTGTGAAGCTGGTTGACTCTTGCTTCCTCTCAAATGACCAGTGAGAGTAAAATAAATTCTTCTTAATTATAATAACAGTAATAATAACAACAACAATAACAAGAATATGATGCAAATAGCTACTGGAGAAGATTTTACATTTGTATTTATATCAGTGTTGTTGTTAGCCATGTGACTTAGTACCTTTTTTTTAAGGGTGCTTTCATCCTCTGCTCTTTTCCTTTCTCTTGTTTTTTGAAATTCAGAAATGAGACTCATATTCCCAGTTTCTTTTTATTTTCTTTTATTTTTCTTTACCTATTTAATAATATCACCATTCTCTTCCTTTCCCTTCCCTTGCTTTTTCATCTATTTGATCTCTTTTCTAACATCATAGCTATACTGTTTTGTCACTTGTTCACAGTTAATGATTTAGGGTAGATATTTTTACCTTGGTGTTGTGATTCTTTGTCTTTGTTAGTAGTCACTAAAATGTAAGAAAAAAAGCATAGTTTGAAGAAAACATTATAAACATGGTATAGAAACAAGAGTCAGTTTTACATTTTCCTATTACATTGTGAAACTCTTAATACATATAACAATTACTTCTACCCCTCTTATATCTTGGTTGTTCAATATAGGTTCCAAAAACTTAATTATATTATTTTAGTAGTATTATCATTGGAAAATAAACAAGTTTATCAGAGAGATTCTCAACAAAGTATTGTAAATTTTGTTATCTTTAGTTTCAGAGCATATCTTCCCTGTTCTATTTCAAATATGTAAATTATAGTTAGTTACATTCTCAGGGTCTTATTCAAGATACGGATGTTGCTTTGTTCTTGTTATTGTGGTTAAGATGCCTCTGAAGAGAAACCCAGCAACAGAAACTTACCAACTGTGAGAGTGGATGCTTTAGCAGACAATAACAGTGCTTATATTCTTCATCCACAAGCATCCCTCACATTGCCCACAACGACAGTGACCAGGTGAGTCAGCAGGAGAGAGGAACTTATCTTTTGTTATCACCATGGAAATGTTTTTTAAGTTATTCCATCTAAAGCTGGCTTACTATAGAAAAGATTAGAAATTCAGGAACTAGAATAAACTATCATCAAATATATATTTTAATGTTATCTTGGTAATAAGAGGCTACTCTAGAAAGTATGACTATCCAAAGTGCTGCTTTTCCTTAGTGACCCATTCCTGTGATATTTTGAAGCAACCTGAAAACACCTGACACTAACAGAGTTTTTAGAATAAAGAAATACTCATTCTAGATCCTAAAATTTTTAATGGTTTCATCACATTTTTATGTATTTAATTCTTCTGTGGTAAAGTGTTTAAAATGTGTTTTGTGCCATGACTGGTGTGGCTCAGTGGATTGAACACCAGGCTGCGAACCAAAGGGTCACCGGCTTGATTCCCAGTCAGGGCACAGCCCGGGTTTTGGGCCAGGTCCACAGCAGGGGACATGCGAAAGGCAACCACGCATTGATGTTTCTCTCCCTCTCTCCCTTCCTTCCCCTCTTTCAGCTTTATCTTAATCTTTTTTTAAAATATTTTATTTATTTATATTTAGAGAGGGAAGGGAAGGAGAGAGAGAGAGAGAGAGAAAGAAACATCAATGCGCAGTTGCTGGGGGCCATGGCCTGCAACCCAGGCATGTGCCCTGACTGGGAATCGAGCCTGCAATGCTTTGGTTCGCAGCCCGCGCTCAATCCACTGAGCTACACCAGCCAGGGCTCTCCTTCCCCTCTTTCTAAAAATAAATAAATAAAATCTTTAAAATAAAATAAAATGTCTTTTGTTCACATTTATTTCAGCTTTTACTTTTGCTTGAAAATAACCCTTTACACTAATTTAGGGAAATAAAGATAATGGTTTTTGTATTATTAATATCCTTTTAAAAAGATTTCATTTATTTTATTTTTAGAGAGAGGGGAAAGAAGGGAGGGAAACATTGATGTGTGAGAGATACATCAATCATTTGCCTCCCACACGCCCCCAAATGGGGACTTGGCCCATAACCCAGACATGTACCCTGACCAGGAATAGAACTGGCAACCTTTCGGTTCTCAGACTGGCACTTAATCCACTGAGCCATACCAGCCAGGGCTGTATTATTAATATTCTTTTAGTTGTTCTATGAAAATATTTTAAAATTAATATAGTACTTACGACCTTTAGTCTTAGAACTTGACATGATGTCATTCAATTCTTCACAAGTCACCTGAAGATGTTTTATTAGCTCATTTTTTGATAAATGAAAATAATTTTATAATGATAAGAATGTAAAATAAGTTTTTAGAGCGATAAAATACTTGAATTTGTTGGAACTACAGGTAGTTAGAAGAGCTAACCTGGGCCTTTTCATTAGCAGTTAATACAATAGTCATGATTAAAGAAAATTATAATGAATATGCTTATCAGATCAATCTGTCATTATTATTACAATTTCTTATTGGTGATCTCAGTCTTTTGTCTTTGATACCGGCAAAGAGAATAAAGCAGTTGAATGTCTGTGTGTGTAACTTCTAATATGTCTTTATATCTATTTCCCCTTGTCCCAGAATGCTTGAAGAACCGTTTCTGGCCCCTCTCCAGCCACTTTCTTCTAACACACCTATGTGGGCCTGCCGTCTTAGGAGCTGTGAGGTGAGTTAAAAATAATCCTTACCTAGATTCACTTAATGAGCTACAGTTCACCCCAAATGTCCACTTTTGAGTATGACTATCAGAGGCTGTATCTGTACTATTTTGTTCATGTTTATTCTAAATCTGATCTCATCTAGTCTTTTATTAGTTAGAGATTGTGAGCTCTGTTAAAGCAGAGATCATATAAATCTTCTCACTTCACTTCTTCCTTTGTCTTCCATGAAACTTTGCCATCGTGTTTCTCTACTTTTTATCTTTTGACCATTCTCTCTTTCTTTGCTTGCACTTATTTATTTTTATATTCACAGTGGAAATTCTTCAGATTTCACTGTTTAACCTTTGTTTATTTCTCCACATTTTATCTTTTGGAGAGCTTAGTAACTTTGTTGGCTTTCCACTATCACTTTTATAAAAATGATTCCCAAATCTATATCACCAGTTCCTCCTTTTGTTTTTAAAAAAATTTTGAATTTATTGGGGTGACACTAGTCAATAAAATTATATAATTTTTTGAATGTACAGTTCTATAATACATTATCTGTATATTGTATTTTGTGTTCACCACCCCAAGTCAAGTCTCCTTCCATTACCATGTCCCCCCTTTATCTTATTCTACCTTACTTCTTCTCCCCCACCCCCTTTCTGATAATCACCATTCTATTGTCTATGTATATTAATTATTAGGTTAATTCCTTCACCTTTTTCATCCAGCTTCTTAATCTCCCTTCCTCTGACGGTTGTCAGTTGTTCTCTGTATCTATGAATCTGTTATCATTTTGTTTATTAATTTATTTTGTTCATTAGATTCCACATGTAAATAAAATTGTATGGTACTTGTCTTTCTCTGGTTGGCTTATTTCACTTAGCGTAATACTGTCCAGGTTTGTCCATGCTGTCTCAAAAGGTAAGATTTCCTTTTTTTTAAAGGTGAAGTAGTATTGCATTGCGTAAATGTACGACAGCTTTTTTTATCCACTCGTTGACTGATGGGCACTTGAGCTGCTTCTGAATCTTGGCTGTTATAAATAATGCTTCAATGAAGATAGGTATGCATATATTCCTCAAATTAGTGTTTTATGCTTCTTTGGACATATTCTGAGAAGTGGAATTGTTAGGTCATTAGGCATATCCATTTTTAATTTTTGGGGGTAACTCCTTACTGCTTTCTGCAGTGGTTGCACCAATCTTCAATCCCACCAACAATGCAGGAAGATTCCCTTTTCTCCCCACCCTCACCAACACGTGTTGTTTATTGATTTATTGATGATAGCCATTCTGGCTGCTGTGATATGATATTTCATTGTGGTTTTTAAAAACATTATTTATTTCTACCATCATTTATCCCTCCATACCCTTTTCAGCCTCCACCCATCCCCTGTCTCCATAATTACCACACTGTTTTAATTTGCATTTTTCTGATGATTAGTGACATTGAGCACCTTTTCATATGTCTCTTGGCCATTTGTATGTCCTCTTTGGAGATCAGTACAGGCACTGCAGAAAACCTTCCTCAAAAAATTAGAAATGGAACTGCCTTATGACCCAGTGATTCCATTTCTGGGCATATATCTGAAGAAACCCAAAACACTCATTGTAAAGAATATATTACACCTCTATGTTCAGTGCAGCATTATTTACAATAGCCAGCTATAGAAATAACTCGTGCCCATCGATGGACAAGTGGATAAAAAAGTGGTGGTACATATATATACTATGGAATATTACTCAGCCATAAAAAGGAATGAAATCTTACCATTTGCAACAGCATGGATGGACCTAGAGGATAGTATGCTAAGTGAAATAAGCCAGTCAGAGAAAGACAAATATTATATGATTTCACTTATATATGTAATCTAAAAGACAATATAAATGAACAAACAAAACAGAAACACACAAAGATGTAGAGAAGAGGCTAATGGTTGCCGTAGGGGGTGCGGTTTGGGGACTGGGTAAAAAAATGGTGGAAGAGATTGAGAAGTGCAGATTGGTAGTACAAAACAGTCATGGGGATGCAAAGTACAGCATGGGAAATATAGTCAGTATCATTGTAGTAACTATGTATGGTTCCAGGTGAGCACTGGAACTGTCGGGGAAACAGTAAAGTATATGGTTGTCTCACCATTATGCTGTATACATGAAACTAACACAAAGTAATATCGAATATAAACTGTAATTGGGAAAAAAATTTAAATACTCTAAAAGAAAAATACATAAAGTGTATTAGCAAGATAGAAATTAAAAATGGAGCTAAAAAATAAAGAAAAACAAGAATGGAGCCATAAAATGGAAGAAAGAAGTTTGTATCTTGAATGAACTACGTGTATGTATGCACACACAGACACAAGCCAAATGTCTACAATCTAAGCATCTACATTCAGGAGAAAGGTGGCTTCTGCAGTACAGGGAATGACGGAGCATAGGGATATGGCAGCTGACTCTTCAGCTGTCTCCACCCAGCCACCAGCCCCAGGCTCTCGTCCTGCAGCTCTAGTCTGCTTTGCCCTCTCTCCACTGGAGCTCAGGGGTAAAATTGTAAGCCATTTGAAGATTCTGAAGGAAGATAAGGGTAGGATTCACAGTTTTCAGTCTATGCGGGGAGGTGAGATTCAGACTCTGCTGGGAAAGAGGGGGAGAGAGAGAATTAACATTCAAAAGGGAAAACCTAGTTAATTCGTAAATTTTGTGTGTACTAGGTAAAAGTACTGTATTTTGCTGTGTATAATGTGAACCCACATTTTTGTGCATATTTTGCATGAGATTATTATACCCATTGTATATAATCATCATGGCCATGTTAATGCGTATCCTTATTTTTTCCTCAAACATTTGGGCAAAAAAGTGTGTATTATACACAGTAAATATGGTAATTATGCTAATTTTCCTAAGCTACCAAAAAAAATCCCATTACCTATTTTTGATACTAAGGTCAGACAGGAATTTCTCTCAGAGAAGGATCTTCATGAAAACAAGGTTGATATAATCAACAAATTCTTTTATATAATTTTTATATGAGATACATTACAATTTTCACAGGTTTTCAAAATAGATGGATGGTATCCTATCAAAATCAGTTTCAGCAAAGAATCCCCACAGGGAACCAGTACATTGTGGCTAGTTTTATGCTTATTTGGTTAGATATAGGGGTAGAATTTTAAGTATCTGGAAGAATGGATATATGATATGTTCTTCAAGCTCTCTTCCCTAAGTATTATTAGTCTCAAATAAGATTTTGATGAAGTCATTGTGACAGTGAGTTTGGCATTCTCAAACAAATACCTAGACAATATCTATTTGATGAAGCTGGTTGAATTCAGATCAGATCCACTGGTTGTAATAGACCATTGATCTGAGGGGAGAAATGACATTCTCTTTTGAGAGCTGAGGAGTCTTTCATCTTGGACAATCACTTCATTAAATTTTTTATACAATGAAACATATTTGCTAATAATTTTGTTATTTAATTTTTACTACATGCAGAAAATTGGAGATTCATACCGGGGCTACTGTGTAAGTGAGACTGAATTAGAAAGTGTTTTAACATTTCACAAACAGCAAACACAGAGCGTCTGGGGGACCCGCCAATCTCCAAGCCCAGCCAAGCCAGCTACACGTTTGATGTGGAAATCCCAGTATGTCCCGTATGATGGAATTCCATTTGTTAATGCAGGTACATTTTAAAAGAAATATTTTAAAAGGTTTAGCAGTAACCATCATCCATTGTGAAACTGTGGTTTTCCTAAAGTGATTTCATTTCATTTTGGTGGATGATAACTAAATGTTAATTGATAAAATGTATATTAAACTAAAAAGAAAATAGAATAAATTAAACCAATTTTTATGTTGTAAAGTTGCATTTATTGTATTAAATAAATCATGCTTCCTCTAGATATTATGCTGAAAATAGAAAATAAAAATATTGCCCTGGCTGGTGTAGCTCAGTGGATTGAGCGCGGGCTGAGAACCAAACCATTGCAGGTTCGATTCCCAGTCAGGGCACATGCCTGGGTTGTAGGCCATGTCTCCCGGCAACTGCACATTGATGTTTCTCTCTCTCTCTCTCTCTCTCTCTCCCTCTCCCTCTCTCCGTCCCTTCCCTCTCTAAAAATAAATAAATAAAATCTTTAAAAAAAAATATTGAAATTCCAGGTAGAACCACTTAATACAAAGTAAATAATTAAATAATAAGCAATTTTATTATTTTAAGTGTGTATATCTCTTGGGTTTTGTTTTTGTTTTTTCATCCATTCTGGATAGACTCTCCTTCTCTCTTGATTTGTCTTGTGGTACAAATTTGTGTCCATTTTATATAGCTTATAATTCTTAAGTTACTTTATAGAATTTGCATACAATCAGGAATTATTTAGAATTTTAATATTAGGGTTCTCAAGCATCAGTTGTATTATATACAGTATTCTCAAACACTGGTGTTTACTAAAGCAATATAGTTTCAAAGAATTCCCAGAGATTCACCCTAGGACTAGTCAGATCCCACAGAACCTAGAATAAGTGATTTATTTCAGGATTATTCAGGTACTATTCAACTAGAAGAGTTGCAGCCTCATCCTGGACCTCTGAGGGTAAAGAGAATAGAGGAAGACAAATGTAACTTCTTCTCCTCAGGTTTATCAATATTCTATAAAAGAAATGGAATATTTTTCACCTCCCTAGTTCTAATCCCTTTCTGACGTCTTCACAAGCAGACACTACATGAATTTCGTGTGTATCTTTCTATTCTGTTTTTATATGTTACCATACATGTTTTTATTTTTAATAATACATTTTGTTTATTGCATATTTAAAAATATACATAAATAGTAAACTGCAGACATTATTATATAAAATTTCACTCACCCCCAGTTAACTCAATTTAATTATGTAACAGTCCAGCATATGACCAAACCACAATCATTTTTTTATAAATAATCACTTAGGTTGTCTCCAACTTTTCAATATCACAAAGAATGCTATAGTCAGAGGTCTGCAATATACATTTTTTGTTGAAAATATGTAACTAGTTTAATGTATATGTGTTAAGATGGAATTACCATGTTGTAAGTCATGCCTATTTCATCTTTATAAGATTCTTTCAGATAGTTCACAGAAATGGTTGTGCAGGTTCAAAAATCCCTTCTCTAAAATTTTTTGTCCAGATGTGTTTTAGAATTCCAAATTTTTGGACTGTAATAAAGTAATATTATAAAATACTTCTAGCATGTATTCTGTAGTCAGTAACATATGATCAAACAAGTAATATTTTATGGGTAGTCAACACTAAGGAATAAATCAAGACTATAAATGACCTCCTAAAGTTCAGGACAGGTTTTACAAGTAAATGAGTTCCAAAAATTTTTGTTTTTTGAGCTTTTTAGATTCAGAAATATGCACAAAGAATTGATGACCTGTACCAATTTTACTGATTTCAGTGATGTTTGAAAATTTCCCTTTCCCACATTCCTGTATGACTTAGCATTGTCATTCTTTTGAAAATCTTTATATTATGAACATTTTCCTATGTATATCAGAGTAGTAGTAATAATATTTGAAATCCTATGACTCCATGTATCTATCATCCAGTTTCAACAACTATCAGCACATGGTCAATATTGTCTCATCTATATCCCAGCCCACTTCCTCATCCCCACTCCCAAGATGACTTTACAGTAAATTCCAGATATGTCACTTTATCTACTACTAAAGAGATAAGGACTCTGTCTCTTACTATATATGTATATGTGTATATATCTGCAATGTAACAAGAATCTCATTATCACACTTTAAAAGAATTAACAGTAATTTCTTAATGTCAAAATGTCCGATGTTCACATTCTTCCACTTATCTCATAATTCTTTTTCTATAGGTTTGTTCAAATTCACAAACAAAGTCACAAATTATATTTGGTTAATATATCTCTTAACTCTATTTTCATCTAAAACTTTCTATTTTCTTCAGATAGTTTGTTATGTAAAGTTTGCCATATTCTGCATTTTGCTGATTCTAGCTCTGTCATGTAGGTTAACATGCTCTTTTATCTCCTGTACTTCCTATAAACTGCTAAATCTAAGAGGCTTGACTAAATGAAGATCTAAACTTCATAAAAGTATTTTGCAAGTATACCTCATAGGTTCTGTGTATTTCTTATTGCTATCTATGTGTAACACCTTTTAATGATGTTAAGATTGATCAGTGGAGTCAAATTGTTGTAGAATATCTCAGTTATTTTTATTACTGCCAATCTGAAGAGTGTAAGATAGTATTTTACTATTGTTTCAATTTGTATTTCCCTCTTTACTAGTGAAGTTGAATAACTTTTTATTTTTTCATTTACCATCCATTTTTTCTTTCTGAATTGCTTATTCATAGCCTTTACCCATTTTTCTGTTTGGTTGT
Source organism: Tonatia bakeri (assembly GCA_004024845.1). Taxonomy (NCBI): domain Eukaryota; kingdom Metazoa; phylum Chordata; class Mammalia; order Chiroptera; family Phyllostomidae; genus Tonatia; species Tonatia bakeri. Next base: position 224,709 of record PVIA01001555.1, on the reverse strand, counting down.
TTCTTTATTTAAAAAAAAAATTATTTGTGTTTTTTTATCTTTTGTTACGTATATTATAAAATACTGTTTTTCAAATTGCTATTTTCACTTTTATTTATGGTATCTTTTAAGTACAAGTTTTATACTTTTTTAATTAAAAGTTTTGTTTATTTATTTTTAGAGAAAGGGAAAGGGAAGGAGAAAGAGAGGGAGAGAAACATCAATGTATGAGAGAAACACTGATTGGTTGTCTATCACATGTGCCACAACCAGAGACCAGGCCACAACCTAGGCATGTGCCCTGACTGGGAATCAAACTGGCAACCTTTCTGTTTGTAGGACAATGTCAACCCACTGAGCCACACCAATTGGGGCCTGTTTGTACATTTTATTTTAGTAAGGTTTATTGCTGTTTTCTTTCTCTAAAGTTTTTTAATGAAAATACAGATTTTAACATTGCTACCACCAAGTTATTTTTAATCTAGTATCCAGAACAGATGGATTCTTGATTTAATACCGATAGTTGGTTTGGGCCCACAGGGAGCAGAGCCGTGGTAATGGAGTGTCAGTATGGGCCAAGGAGAAAAGGTTTCCAGTTAAAAAAAATCAATGAGCAGGAAAGCAGGTCTTGTCAACTCTACAAAGCCACTTGTCCAGCCCGGTAAGCTTTCTTTTATTTTCTTATTAAGTACTTATTTTTGAATAGCTAATATACACTTTTTAAAATTTAAACAGCTCCAGAAAAATATACAGTGAAATCTGAGTTTCCTATTACTCCTACTCTCTCTTTAAGGCAACAACTCTTAACCAGTTTCTTGAGTTACCCTCCATAGATATTCTGTGTACATGCATATATATATATACACACACATATATATTCTCCTTTACCCTCATAAATGTAAAAGATCTCATTAATATTTCCTTTCCTTAAAGTTTAGGTAGTAGTGTATCTTTTTTTGTGCTATGAATCCACATTTATTTTCATTCTGAATGCCTATTTTGATTATTTACTGCACAGCTATTAAGCTTCGTAGTAGTTTGAATGTAATAACATATACTACTCTACACTTTGCCTTTGTTCATTTCAAATCTATCTCAATGTTGCCATATCTATATATAAAATCACTCATTTCTTTTTTAAATATTTTTTAAATTTATTTTTTAAATTGAAATATAGTTGACATACAAGATATTAGTTTCATGGTTCCTTCTTATTAATAGCTATATAATAGTCTACAGACAAATTATCATTTACTTAATTAGGCCCATAATGATGAACATGAAGGCTTTATTTCTTTATTATTGCTGCAGTTAATATTGGGTTGGCCAAAAAGTCCATTTAGTTTTTTCTGTAAAATAAAAGACACATTTTTCATTTTCACCAATAACTTTATTGATTTGGATATTTTGAGTATGTCGACTGTTTCCCGCTATTGGTTTCTAGTGGGTAGAGGCCAGGGGTTTTGCTAAACACCTTCTGATGCCTAAGACAGCCCCACAGCAAAAAATTATTTGGTCAAAATGTCAATGGTACCAAGAAATTTCACACACCACTTTTGACATGTTCATTCAGTCACAGTGCCTTCTCCATACATGACACAAATATTTTTTTTAGTTTCAGTTGTGTTTTTACCTTACTTGAAATAATAAAGCATGATATGCTGATAATTTGTGTATTTTTTCCATCTTCAGTATTAAAATGGTTGCACACAAATTCACCAATTTTGATAAGTTTTTTAAAAAATTCAGGCTGATATGACAGCTGTCACAATGCAATTTAACAAAATTGTATCAAATGAGTTAAAGACAACTAAGTACTACTGGGGCTATTGTATGGAAAAAATGTACTACTAGAGCCATCGTATAGAAGAAACTACATCAACTTTTTATCCAGCCCAATAACTTTGTACCTATTTATATGTTTGTGCAAGTATATCACTAGTATAAATTCCTTGAAATGTTATTGCTAGGGAAAAGGTTATATTTTTTTAAATGTTGATAAGTATTAGTTGCTTTTTAGAGAAATGTTTACCAATTGTGGTCATAGCAGCAATGTATGAGACCAACATAGTAAGTTTTAGATAGAGTAGGACTATGGAGTTATTATTGCTGTGGGTGAGAATGAAAAGATGTGAACCAATAAAATGTTTTTATAACATCCTATATAATATTCTTTTTTCAGACATTGAAAATGTTTTATATTATCAGGTTCAATAAAATTTAAAAAATATAATGTAAAGGTTGGATTTAGTTGATTTTTGAAACATTGTAACATCATCTTACCTCACAAACCTCAGCATTCTCAAGTTTTTAAATCCAGTTCAGAAGGCTTTTCATGTTTAATACGATCAAGTTAACTTTAGGTCCTATTTAAACTTGACTGTGAAACAGTTTTCAACTGATTTTTACATATGGTAATAAATCTAAAACTTTACATGTGACTCAGGAGAAAATCTCTATATGTGAAGAAACCATTTTATTCTTTATTATTCTGTAAGTACTTTATGAGTATCTGCTCTGTACCCTGCAACTACGTTGGGTGCCATGGCAAAGAGGGCGACTAAAAAAGGTGTAAGATTTTATTTAAACATGAGGAACTTAAAATGTTGTTGGGGTAGATCAGTAAACAAAAACTTTCTGAGAGCATGATAGTATAGTATGAATTACCTAACTGTCTTCAGAGGAAATATATCCATGCAAACTCATTAACGGCAAAGAAAATACTTAGCTAAGAAAGGCTGGATGCTGAAGTTTAGATTGAATTTGAATAGATAGAAAATTAAAGGAAAGATATTGTAGGCAAGGAAAACTATATAAATGAAAATATGGCATGATTGTATATTTGGTATCAGAGGAGGAAGGATGATTCTTTAAGATGATAAACTTTATAGGAAAAGCAATTTTATATTAGTAGTAATTGAAAGTAAGATTGGGTAAATAAGCTAGAATCACATGGAATGCCTTGAATGCTGCCAAGAAATTTTACTTGATTAAAGGGCAGATAGATTCTTTAGTAGAATAGTACACATGTGAAGAATTACTGTGGCATTGATGTATTAAGTGGATTTTATTATTGAGATTGGATATCTAGAGGCCCAGAAGGAGGCGGTTAAAGTAACCCAGGTATGAAGTGTTTATGGTTTTCAAGAGAATGGAGAAGCAGCAAATTCAGAAAAAAAAATGCTAATATCCAGAAATGTTTAGATATTTTTACTAAAGTCATGATTATTGTTAATTTGTTAAGTATTATGATGCACTAAGCATATGGCATGTCTTTTACATAATCCTCTGAATGCTTTCTAGATTAGTGGAATTTTTTTCTAAACTTTAATGCTTCCAATAAAGTTCTGGTTGATAAATTAAGTTTTCTTAAGATTAAAATATAATGAAAAAATCTTTTTTTTCTTATAAAAAGAATTTACATTAAAAAGGTACAAAAGTTTCCTGAATATAGAGTTCCCACAGACCCCAAAATTGATAAGAAGATAATCCGAATGGAGCAAGAGAAAGCCTTTAACATGTTAAAGAAAAACTTGGTAGATGCCGGTGGCGTTCTTAGGTAGGACATTTAATAGTTTTTTTTATTTTATAAATTAATTAGTTTCACTTGCAAGAATTTCTTCTGTAAGAAACATTATAATTATGGTTTCTAATTATTTCATTTTAAGAAATTGTTTTTATAGGGGAAAGGTGGTATAAGGGGGTTAAATGGTAATGAAAAAATACAGTGGAAAAATTTTAAAAAAAGAAATGGTTTTTATAAGGTGGATCTCTCACTAGTAGTTCCCTAGGTATTAAATTAATTTGCCACTGTATAGGCCGTTGAGTTTATCAGCCAGATGTCTTGGCCCAGTCTGACCAAAGAATTCTGTGTGCCATATGGAAGTTTTTTTCCGAAATGACAAATACATTCTTAGCAACACATTTCACCATATATTTAGTACTTTGTTTCAGACATTTACTAGGAGCTGTACTTGCAGTCATCTGAATATTTTTTAACCCATCTTTGATTACTCGTGGCAGCCAGAAATGAATTTGAACCCCTACATAAAATTTCATTTTATATCTTTTATACTACAGTCATTTAAAATATTTTATTTAATTTTTTATTAAATTTATTGGGGTGACATTGGTTAATAAGATTATATTGGTTTCAAGTATAGATTTCTGTGATACTTGATCTGTATTTTGCATTGTGAGCCCACCACCCAAAGTCAACTTGCCTTCCAGCACCATATATTTGTCTCCCTAAGGTCTTAAATAAGAAATATTAGCTTTCTTTCTTATTTTCTTTTATGCACCAGTCCAGGTGAAAAATTTGCAATTGTATAATGGGGTTAAGAGTATGGACCATAGTTTGTGTATGATCTTAAAAAAAACTGATATAAATGAAAAATGAGTCAATAATTAGATCATTTAGTTTGGAGAACATTGCATATAATTTTTATGTAGGCTCCATTTCATGCACATCAGTCATTGCAAGCATATTGCATAAATATATTAAAGCAGTCCTAGTAGATCAATTTATTTTCTTAGCATTAGTTTTTTTGCAGTGCCCTACTGTACGAGAGACCTGTATCTGCCTTGTAGTTCATCGTCTTGCTCATTGGCATAACAGGAGGTGCAGCGCTGTAGAGACAGTTTGCTGGGTTCCTGTCAGAGAAGATGCTCCCACATGGCTCAGTCTTGATGTACTGAATTATATTCCCTCTTTGGTTGGAAGGATAATAGGTGCAACACAGAAGTTGTAATCTGGGAACAAAGTGGTAGAAGAATGGGAAAATATACATTTCAAAAGATGATGTAAAAAGTCATTATTCTGAGGTGAAATTTACTTATTATGAGATTTAAAATACCATTTTCATATATACCTAAATCCTCTATTCTCCTTAATGTTTGGGCCATAGTAAAAAGTCTGTTTAATAAAAAGAAGATTTGTATTTAATTGGGTTTAAAGCCAATCTTAGAAGAGTTAAGCAGAGAACATTTTGAATTTGTATTCAATATGATATATACAATTTTTTTCTTAAAAGATTATACCTTCTCTTAATGAGTATAAACATAGGTAATTATGATTCTTGCCTTTGTCTAGTAATACAATTTTAAATATTTTCTGTTGTCAGGTGGTATGTACAGTTACCTACACAGCAAGCTCATCAGTATCATGAATTAGAGACTCCTTCCCTCCCTTTGTCACCCTCCCCTTTTCCTGTGCCCTCTCTTGAAGAAGAGGAAACTACAGTTAGAGATGAGGATTGTACATTACCCTCACGTCTACATCCTCAAGTAGCACATAAGATTCAAGAATTAGTATCACAGGGAATAGAACAAGTGTATGCAGTAAGAAAACAGCTAAGGTACAGTAGAAACAAATTGTTTTTCATTTTTGTTACTTTAAATATTAACATTATAAACATTTTCTGGGATATAGGCAATTAAAGTACATAAGGAATATATATTAATTTATTAAAATATTATTTATTGCCCTGACTGGTGTGACTCAGTGGGTTGGGCATCATCCCACAAACCAAAAGGTAGTCAGTTCGATTCCCAGTCAGGGCACATGCCTGGGTTCAGGACAGGTGCCCCTTTGGGGGCATGCAAAAGCCTGTTGGGGGTGTATGAGAGGCAACTGATTGGTGTTTCTCTTGCACATGGATGTTTCTCTTCCTCTCTTTCCCACTCCCCTTCCTTCTTTCTAAAAATACATAAATAAAATATTTTTTAAAATCTTAATATTAGCTAATTATTCTCCAGCAGATGCTTGGCAAGCCATGTAATGATTTGACTTACTCATTTAAGATATTCCACATTCAGGTTTGCCAAATTGAGCTATTTCTAAGTGGTATATGAATTGAATTATATAATAGATACCTTTGCAGAAAAACATATATGCAGAACCAAAGATTTTAAAATCTCTAGGCCAAGGTACTTATTAGAAGCTATTTGAAGTACAATTAAATTTTGTTACAACAAAAGAATATAGATAGTTCTTTGTCTAATGAAATCTCTTATATAGCAGTCTAGACTAATTTTATTGATACTCAAGATATAATAATGAACTATTATTGTCATGTAGTCAGTGTGTACCAGGTATTGTGCTAGGCACCTTATATGCATGACCTCATTTATTCTTATGACTATAAAGTTCGTATATTTGTCCCTGACCTGCAGATGAGAAAATGGAGACTCAGAGAGGTTAAATAACTAGCTTAAAAAGTAGAGGCAGAACTGAAATTTAGGTCTGACTCTACAGCCTGTGCTTGTTGCTGTTATTTCTGGGACCTAACTGACCTTGTTTGTACTGGTTATTGCATAGTCTGATCTGAATAACACAATGAGTATTTCCATGAATTCTTTTTCCTTTTTTTAAAAAATCTCACTCAAGGACATGCTTACTGATTTTATACAGAGGGGAAAGGAGGGTGAGAGAGAGAGAAGGAGAGAAACATGGATGCAAGAGAGAAACATTGATCGGTTGCCTGTCATATGTGCCCTGACTGGGGACCAAACCTGCAACCTAGGCATGTGCCTGACCAGAAGTCAAACCTGAGACTTTTCAGTTTACAGGATGTTGCTCCAAACAACTGAGCCATACTAGCTAGGGCTTCATGAATTATTTCTTAATTAATACACTATTTTATTTAGCAGATTTCTTAAATATTTTATATTTCCATTGAGATATTGTTAGATTAGAACCAGAATTTGCTAAAGCCATCCACTATTTACTAAACCTGAATCTTAAGAACAGGGATATAATACAGCTCTGTTCTACAGTCTACTGAATGTAATATTATATATATGGTATATATAATCTATTTATATATATAACTTGATAATTTCTTTTATGTATCCATTTTTATACAGTTGTGTGGCAGCACTGCCTTCTATTTTTATCTTTTGTATACTTGTAAAGTGCAAGCAGATCTTATTTTTCAAAAAAATTTTTAAGGTAAAATAAAATCTTTAATTTTAAATTCTTTTTTGTTCTTTAAAAAAAAATTATTGTTTTACTACAGTTGTCCCAGTTTTCCCCCATTGCTCTCTCCTGCCTCAAGAGTTTTTTTAATCCTCACCCGAGAATACGCTTTTATTGATTTTAGAGAGAGAGGAAGGCAGAGAGAGAGAGAATAAGAGATGGAGATAGGGAGAGAGAGAGAGAGGAACATTGATGTGAGAAAGTAATGTCAATCAGTTGCCTCCCAAACATGGTCCACCAGGGCTCAAATATGCAACCATTTGGTATAGAGGACAACATTCCAGGCAACTGAACCACCCGGCCAGGGCAAATAGATTGTACTTTAAATGATATTAATTGATGCCTTTTGGAAGGAATATAACAATATTTATGCAGATAACCTGAGTGTAGGCCCAAGCTCTCTTACTTTCTAGGTAGGTGTATAATTTTGGGCAAATTTCCTAACTTTGGCAGCACTCAGTTCTCTTACCTGTAAAGTAGGAATGCTAATCGTACCTCAGAGGATTATAGTAAAGCTTAAAGGAGATACTTGATGTATAGTGCCTGACCTAGTAAACATTCAGAAATATACTTAAATGGAAAATAATGATTCCTTTAATACTGGCTGGTATGGCTCAGTTGGTTGGAGCATCATCTGGTAACTAAAGGGTTACAGGTTCAATCCCTGGTCCAGGCAAGTACCATCCTCTGTCCAGGCTTCTGCGATCTCTAGTCCGCAGCATTCTGAAGGCAACTAATTGATGCTTCTTTCTCATATGGATGTTTTTCTCTCTCCCTTCTTCTCTAAAAGCAGTGAAAAATGTTGGGTGAGAATAAAAAAAGAGAAAATAGTGATTCCTTTAAATTCATAAAAATCTAAAGCTCACTCTAAGATACACAGTTGTTTAACCAATGTAAATACTACATTTCTTTAATCTGCATGAATTCTGTGATGTAATGTATGGGAAAAAATTAAAGGATGAAATATATGAACTACTTGTAAAGGTGTAAACCATGTTTACACAAGTTTATGCTAAAAGAGAACCATCTCTCATGTGATCTAAAGTGAATTGCTGGATTTACTTATTTTTTTTCCATTTCACATTCTCCACAGAAAATTTGTGGAAAGGGAGCTGTTCAAACCTGATGAGGTACCTGAAAGACATAATTTATCCTTTTTTCCAACTGTAAATGATATAAAAAATCACATCCATGAAGTACAGAAATCCTTGAGAAATGGAGATAATGTTTACAACTCAGAGATTATTCCAGCAACGGTATGTTTTAGTACAGAGTCTTTCTTAGCTTCTGTTACTATTTGGACTAATAGGGATGGTTGCTGCTTAGGCCATGTAAATAACTATGATATAAGAAAAGTAGGTTTTTTTTTTCTTAAAATGTAATCACTATGAATTCTTAAATGATGATTTCACTAATTTTTTAAATTACCCTCACAAGAAAAACCAGTGAGTTTCCAATTCTGACTTATAATAACAAGTTACCTTTATTTAAAAATCAGCACAGTTTATTTCTGTAAAAAGTATATCTTAGTCACTTAACAGGTATTTATTGATTACATGCTGTGTATATCTTATCCTAAGTAGATGTGTACATTTAGGAAGAATAGTTTAGACTTGAATAAACAAAGTAATAATGTTAGTTCTATATGCCATCTATGGCTATAAGTGTTATCTCATACTGTGGTATTTTCCCCCTGAATATTCGTCATTTCTGTGAGAAGTTTTCCTACTCTGAAGAGATTAATATAATTACCCAGAAACTACTAATTGTAATGCAGGCACTGTTATGGCATTAAAATCTCAGCAGCAATATATTTTGCTTTCCACATTTTTACCGTCCAAATTCAGTAACTGAATAGATTTAGATATATATTATGCTAGAGCAACTATTCTTTGCTCTCCAGAATACTTTTTTAAAAGATTTTATTTATTCATGTTTAGAGAGAGTGGAAGGGAGAGAGAAAGAAAGGAAGAGGAATATCAATGTATGGTTGCTTCTCACACGTTCCCTACTGGGGCCCTGGCCCACAACTCAAGTATGTGTCCTGACTGATAATCAAACTGGCAACCCTTTGGTTCACAGGCCAGCACTCAGTCCACTGAGCCACACCAGCCAGGGCTATTCAGAACTGTTAATTATTTGCTATCCAGAATTCAGGAACAAAAATTGGTTTAGTAAGCAGTGGTCCTTGCCACCTTCACTTGCTATCCAAACTCTTGTTATCTGAACTTGGGTAGCTAATACATTTGAACAGTGAAGTATACTTGTGCATTGAGAATATGAACAAGTGAAGAGAGTAATTATAGAAAAAAACACAATTATACTATGAAAATAAAATGACAGTTACATTGATGGTTTAAAATATTTTACTGAAGTGAATGTTCCCTTTTTAGCTTCAGTGGACTTCAGACAGTGGGAATATTCTCAGAGAGACTGTGACAGTTACATTTGCAGAAGGTAGGTTATCTTAAATACCTTTAAAATATAAAATCAAATAATGTTAAAATTGGAAGACATTTAAAATATTATCTAATCAAATTTTATGGATAAGAAAACCATGGTCCAAAGAAACAAGAACAACTGTGTTAGGATTTATCAAAATAATTCCAGCTATTTAAATTTCCTCCTATAATTAGCCATTATGCTTCTTTATGATTGATATTTGAGTCTGATTACTAGCACAGTTTACTATAAAGTTAGGCTAATTCCAATAGTAATAACCCTGAGATACTGTGATCAGGAACTATTGTTCCTTTTCTATTGTTTGCTTTTTCTCATATGTTCTTACTCCTATGTTCTTACTCCTATGTTGTCTCAATAGCCCAATCTTATTTCTCTCTTCCTTTGTTCTCTCTTCTGGAAATGTCTTTTCTCCTCTTCTACATGGCAAATTTCACTCACTGCTCAGATAACAATCTCTTTGGCTTTAAGTGCACTCTTAACTTTACCCCTTGTATAAAGTTAGGTATTCACTCTTTTTATTTACCCCTTCATTTTACATGGTATCCTTTTGTTTACACATCTGTATCTTTCATTATGATTTGAGCTCCTCAGGAGCAAGGATTATATTTTATTCAAATTAATATACCTAGTTCATAGCATAATGCTTGCTAAAAAGTTGATACCTAAATAAATGCTTTAGAATAAATTTATCAATAACTATATACAATACAGTAATTTCTTTATTCTTCGGCCTATTAACCTTTGGGTCACTGCCTACAGAATAATTTTCAAATTCTTTAGCATTATTCATTTGTTCTGCACATATTTCACTCACCATGATAAATGCTGGGCATAAAAAAGAAAACATAAGTTTCTTCATTTAATTTTCAAATTTAGTGAGAGGAAAAGACAGTAAACAAATATGTTCTAATTAATTACTATTAGGAAAAGTGCCATGACATAGTTTTGCAAAATTGTGTGGGAATAGCAAAACTGTGAAAACTTAGTTCAGGGACTAGGAAAGTGACACTTGAAAAAGTGACTTTTAGACTAAGAACTGAAGAATAGGAATTTGCCCCTCAAAGGAGTAGCATGTTCTAAGGCTAAGCAAGAAAGAGCTTGTCATATTCAAGGAACTTAGAGATAAGACTGGATAAGCAAAACAGGTTCCAGAGGCTCTTTCAGCTGTCCGTTTGAAAGTTGACAGTCATTTAACTACAGTGGTAGCATTTATATTAGAATTGGAAAGATTTAATTAAGAGTTACTGTAAAAAGAAGAACCCAAAGGTCTTGGTTACTGACTGAATAGATACAAGAGGTAAAAGAGTGGGAATGATCTAGAATGACTCCTGAATTTTTTCCACGAGCAATTGACTGATAGTGGCATTTACTGAGCTCAGCAGCACTGACATCAGAATAGGTATTGGTGGCCACAGGGAAGAGTAAAAAAGATCATGAGATCAGGTTTGGAAAGCTTGCATATCAGAGCCCTTTCTGTAGAGTGGATTGGGAGGAAGCCATATGGGGTGGTTGAGGAGTGAATGGAAAGTGAATGAAGAAATAGAGACAATGTGGACCACTTTTTAAAAAATATATCCTTAAAAAAATCCTCACCAGAGGTTATATTTATTGATTTTAGGGAGAAAGGGAGGGAGGAGGGGACAGGGGGAGAGAGAGCGAAACATTGATCAGTTGCCTCCGACACCCCAACTGAGGATTAAACCTGCAACCTAGGTACGTACTCTGACTGGGAATTGATTCTGCAACCTTTTGGTACAAGGTTATGCTCCAGCCAACTGAGCCACACAGCCAGGGCAATGTGGACCACTTTTTCAAGAGGTTTACTATGAAGGGAGTATGAGGTTGAGGGAAGACATAAGACAGGAGCAATCTGAGAAATAGATGAAGATGAGTACTTGATAGCTTTGGTGATGGGAAACTGAGGAGATTTCTATCTGATAGCTTCTCTTTTTAAGTAAGAGTGCTAAGAATGAGAGATCTCAGGAAGGGTGGCCAAGAGTTTAGGAAAATGGAGATTAGATATTATTCCTAATATAAAGTCAGAGAAACAATGTAAGGTTGTCAGATATAGGTGACAAGTTAATGATGATCATGGAGTGGTGTTAGTGGCAATGAGTTTCTTCTTCAGTGGCATTTGGCTTCACATGTATAGGCAAGTGGAAGCCATTTTCATCCAGAGTCAGGATTTACCAGGTAGGTATGACCATGGACAGAGAGGCAACAGAGGTTAGGATATTTGCAAGAATGTGACTAAAATTACAACCCCCAGGATGCTAAGCTAGATGGGGACAGAATTTTATCCTAAAAAATAAGTGGAGGTTTACATGAGGTTGAAGAACAATTGTAGTGGAGTACCTGAGCAAAATGCCTAGGAGAATAAGAGGTGGTGTGCGGAGAATGGGATATTTGAGTTAGAGATTTTAGATGTAGAGTAGTCTATGGTATGACTATAGTAATAGTAGCAGAGAGAAGTAAAAGGATAATTAGGAATGAAGAAGCAAAGAAATGTGAGAGAGATGTTTAATCCTCTCAGGAGTCTTTTGAGGAAGAATCTCTTATTGTACTCATTTTACAGATGAGGAAACTGAAATTTAAAAACTGTTAAAAAGCATGTTGAAAGTTACAGAGAAAAGCCAGTGCTTAAATTCATCCTAGAGAAGTTTAGGTATAATCCAGAATCATGGCATGGAAAATGAACTTGATTACAGTTATAGATGTAGAGTCTTTTAATGAAAAAAACATTTCATACTCCAACATGGATATACTGAATTAAATTTAGTGGAGGTTGAATCTAGGATTTTATATTTTTTTTAGAGTTCCCCTAGTGATCCTGATTATATACCAAGTTCTGGAAATAGTGGATAGATAACTTCTTAAAGTCTTTCAAACATTTCACCTTATTTTTTATTCTGATTCTCATAGTTAGGGTTTTAATAAAGTATAGTATCCTTGAAATCATAACATTTTTTTTGTTTTGATAGTTTGTTTTTTATATAATTTAGGAAATTCACCAGGAGAATCAACTACCACTAAAGAGGAAACAAATCAGAAAAGGAGTTCTTTGTCTCCAGAACCAGCCCACTTGCTCTCCTCACTTTCTTCATTTCAGCCAAAAATATTCACACAACTACAGGTAGAAATCCAGTATAATAGCCAAATTTGAGGCCCTTTTCTTTCTTCTTCCATCTCTCCTCTTCTTCTCTTAGGGATCTTACAAAATTGTTACAGAATTCTAGTGATGATCAAAGGTATTTTCATTATTAATATCCTAGCTTTTTGTATCTTGATTTAACATAACAATTTAAACAACATGTTTTGAAAATGTTTGAGTTGACTATGCATGCAATAAAACTTTAGTTGTACTACTTTTCCTTTGGTTCTTATTTCTGTCCTCACTAAATACTTGTTACTAACTATACTCCTATATTTTATTCTGATTTTTTATCAAAAGAATAATGTATTCTATGAGAATTTACATAGTAAATTCAAACATTTTGATGTAACTCTTTTTGGTTTAAAAGGGTTTACAGTTGCAACCAAGATTCTCTTCTCCCGATGGATCACCGGCTCTGATATCAGTAAATAACCACCCCTCCTCCAGTCCTTCAAGACTTCTGGATTCAATAGGAAGTGCTATAATGAATAATAATTCTCTACAGCTTGGTCAGAGTCAGAGCCTTCAAACAGATACATGCCTAACCCAAAACAATATTGCCTCTACTGTGGGTAACCTTTCAGGACCAGACCAAAATCTGGTTGCAGTGGATCAGCTGGTGGACGTTGGAGATGTTGAGGATGCAGAGAATCTGGAAGGAAGTGTTCATCGCATTCTGTTGGGAAATGGGCAGACCATTCCAATACAGATTATCGACAACCACCCAGCTCTTAGTAAGTTAAAATCAAGTTATGATTTTTAAAAAACTTTATGGACCATCATCACTATTACACTATAGAAAAAACTATCATTTCTACTCAGTGGATTTATAATTTTTTAATAAGTCAAGTACAGCTATGAGAAAAAGGGAAAAATTTTCATGAGTGTAAATTTTAATAACTTATAAACTTAATTTTTCCTCTATTGTAATTATTCATTCCATACCTAATATTACATGGAAAATCTGTGGTGATGTCAGATCAGAAAGATCTTTTTAGAATGTATGAGAAAATGAAAGAAAAGAGAAACTATTTAGTATAAAGATTATTATGAAAAAATTAATATACACACAATGAAAATAGAATGAAGTGGGCAGATATAAAAATTAAAAGAAAAATTTTAAGTTACTGACTTAAGTGTTGAGTTCTATGGAAATTAAAAGGGAACTAGTAAGAATTGGGGACTTGAGTTTAATACATGACTTTGTTACTTACCTTCACTTTGTAATGAACCTAGTCAACATAATAACACATTGTTAACTACTACTTGACCTATGTCACTTCTTTCCCTACCAGTTGCTCTGGATGGGCCACTTTTGTGGGAAAAGACTTGCAGTTTGCTTTAAAGAGCAAAATCTTCATAGAAATTATCCTTAGAACATATATCTTTCCTCATCTTTCTTTTGGATAAGGAAAAGTGTGAGATAGTTCCTTCCAGAAAAGGTTCATTGTCTTTTAAATTTACCAGAAGTATTCCTTTTAGGAAAATTTATCCAGAGGGCTGTGGCAGTTGTCACTACTGAGGAACTTTAATAGAAGAGACAGAAAAGGAATATACTCGAATTAATCCTCACAATGCCATAAAATAGTCGATGGTGTCCCCATTCTACAGATGGGAAACCAAGGCTCAAAGAGTTCAAGTGATTGCCTAAAGATCACATATATTAAGTGACAGACAACTAAGGAATTTAAACTCAGATCTATCCGCCTCTGAAGCTTTTTCCATTCTAACATGCTTCTTCCCTCTGAATTGTGCCAAAGTACTTTTGGGATCTCTAATTCAGATTGCTTAAAGAAAACCCTCTTTGAATCTAAACTTGCATGATTTGTCAAGTTAGCTCATGATCTGAGGGACAGTTTCACCAGAATATTTATTCTCAAGGTCATTTAAATTCACCCTCTACTGGTTTTCTCTTTGGCTTGGGCTAAACTCCAACAACCTATATGTGACAAGCTTGAGAGTGTTTAACACACTACTCTGAGCAAATATAGCCCCTTTAACTTCAATTCCCTATAGCAGCTGCAAACCTGACATTCCTGAGGAGAGAAAGATTTTTATCTTAGCTATTCCACGTGCGTGCTACACTTAGATTAATTTGGTGTTAAGTTCTTTGAAATGGTAAGTGCATTCAGAAATATTTAAGATAAGCAAACGTAGCTTGTGCAGAGCTATCATGTAAGATATAGTATATTTTTCTAAGTACTTAAGTAGTGAAGTTTCTTTAGGGAGGGGACATTTTTCTTAATATTCGACCACACGTGGAAACCACATAGGAATGGTAACACATCCGTGAATTCGTGATACCCGTGTCTGCTGTTTGCAAAACAAATCATTTTTAAATATGGGAGGCTTCCTGACTTTTATTCACACATGTTTTTTAAAGACAAGTATGTTTAAATATTAGTTACTCCTCTAATTTTATCAAATTATGGACTGCTTTTTTGCCAGTTTCTTTAAAAGAGAATAGCTTTATAGTTTTCTTGTCTCCTCTTTCTTTTTGTTGCTAGCAGCATATTGAAGGAATTTAATGTGAATGGCTATTAAGTTGTTAGAGGCACTAAATTCTCAAATACATCAACTGCTTTTCTAAATTACTCAGTTCTTTTTTCCAAATGACTGTTTTATGCTCTGCTTTTAAATTTATATAATTCTGAAGATCCCAGTTTACATTAACCTTCATGGTTTTTCTTTTATGTTTGGTTTTAAAGTTGAAGAAAATACAGAAGGTACCATTTCTGTGAACCAAGTTAAGCAAGAACCCAAAGAACCAGCATTGTCTATGGAAGCAAAAAAACATTTGGACTGTGAGAAATTATCTGCTACCTAAATTATTGAAGCTTTTCATAATTGTACAACTCTGGTGACTTCTGATGTCATAGAAAAGAAGGTGAATATTGTTAAACTCAGCAGTGTGATAAGTGGACAGAAGACTGGTTCAATGAGCAACTTTGATTTAAAACTGATATATTTGTTGCCAATCCCATATTTTTACCTTAAGAGATATTTTACACCTCTTATTTTGTATAATTCTTATGCTTTTTGAGTGCCTGGCAAGGCCATTTCAAAAGATCATCTGAACTTATCCATGGTAATATAGCCTGAACACAAATAGTCATCGAACGTATCCCCTGGAACTACCCATTTTGGCTCTTAAAAAATGGAAAAAAAAACACCACCACCCAAACCCCCCAAAACTGTGTATGTATGTGTGTGATGACTTTTTTTTTCATTTCTAAAAGAACTTACTCTGTATTTGAAGTTGTGAAAAATTTTTTACTTTGGCAGACAGGTGAGAGAAGATTTATAATTTGTCTCGTTTGGAAAGATAAAACAATAGATTTTACTTCATAACACAAAGCTCAGCATTGACATCTGTGGAAACTGTTTAGTTGCATTTTAGTTTCTTCCGTTCTGATTTTTATGCTTGCGACTACAAACCATTAGCGTACTAATGGTCATCTAGTAGAAATGTAAAGGATCTTGGTAAGTACTGAGAATTTTAACTCGAATTAAACAAATAAGCAGCAGAAATGTATGTTGCGTGGATTATGCAGTATTATAGTACAATTCTACTTATGGGTAGAAAAATGTAGAAAATGAGAGAATTCTGAAAGAATAATAACATTTCAGGGTGTTTACAGATAATTTGGGGAATTTTTTGATATCAGCAGAGGACTTTTTTCCTATTTTATATTGAAGATTCAGCCCTGGTTAGAAAAGAATTTGAGTTGTATTTATTTTTTTATGCCAGAGTTCTTACTGAAATGATGGTGTTAGAATTTATAGTACTTCAAGGTAAGTACTTATAGTTTAAAATTTAGTTTATATTAAAACTTTAAAACAACTGATGTGTTATATATATTTGCTTGTTGAGTAAGTATATTTACTTCAAATACTGAATATAAGCTTCTGTTTTCTAGAAGGTTGGTAAACTAGAAACATCAATTATAACTATCAAGAAATCAACCTAAAGACCTCCTCCCCACACCTATCCCCCGGAGATCATCTGTGGATATATTCAAAAGTAATAAGGATTTCAAATGGATTTTAATGTTTAATATTCAAAGCATGTGGAATATAATATGAAATTTAACAATAACACTTTACACAAATATGAGTTTTTTTGCTTTTCTAAGTCTAATCTCCCATTCTAAATTCACTTTAATAGTTTCCAGTATACAATATGTATCATTATGAAACACTGTTATATTAGAAGTGGGTGGAATTTAAAAATTCTTTGCCCTTTAGATTTATATCCTATTTAATATAAAAATTATTATTTAAACATTTAATGCAAAGTTAATATTTAGTTACATATATGATTTTTAATAAGACTTGCTTATCATTTTCCTAAGAAATGAAAATATTTGCTGCTGGCATTCATAGAGTTAGGCTGCAAAATCTGTTTTGTTATGCTGAGTTAAACACAACTATTAATTACCTCAAACGCAGATTCCTCTTAGTCTGTGTATACTTAAAGGGAATAAGTCCAAATTAATTTATAGTTTAGTGTTGCCTTGTAGGTAATGTTTTTTCATTTGTTATTTCTAATTTTTATGGAAACTTTTTAAAGATTTTATATAATAGACATTTACCTTTCATTAATGAAAATAATTGATTATTAAATATTTTACCAATTGAACTATATTTATTTGGAAACATTCCTTTATTTTTTGATGTTGAGTTGCTAAGGAGAAATGCTTGCTAAGATACAAACTTCAGTCAGTTTCAGATGAAGATGAGACATGCCCACGGATTCAGACTTTGGCACTTGATCAAGAACAAAACATAGCTTAAAAATATTTCTCTCACATCATTCTCCATGAATGTCTCTTCTGATACTGGTCTTTTTTTTTTTTTTTTAACATGAGCACAAAAAGTTACCATGCATCCTCCCCACAGATTTAAAAAAAAAGAAAAAAAGCATGAAGGAAGTTTAAATCCCTAATTCTATACTCTTTTGGTTTTTAGGTAGAAACTGGAACTATCAATATTTTCATGTAAGTATTTCAATGAGTAGCTCTTTAAAAATGGTTTGTAAATTAGTTTTTAAAAGTTCATTTGTCCTCTAAATGCATGTTCAGTCACAATGTATCAGTATTGCATTTTAAAGGTGCTTAGCATCACTTTTTAGAAAGTATGTTTACATATTTTAAATATTTGGTTATTTTTAAAATGCATAGGGTACTGAATGCGAGTATGTATAATTTTCAGTATCTGTATTCAGCATTCTCCTAACAGCTCTACAGCAAAGTCTGAGAAGTGCTCTTTTGTATCATGTATTACAAGGTGTGATGTCTGTAGTAGTCAGTTGGACATTCAAAATAAGCACTTAGAAATTCATAATTACAGATGAGCTTGTTTCTTCATTGTAGTTTTTATGTTCCAAGTCTCCAAGTGAACTTTATGTATACTACAATTAATTATAGATAAACATGGCCATGTTGGGCATTTTCCTCAGTACTAATATTCTGTGTAAGCAGTTAACATACTTTAAAGAAAAGCTTGTAAGTCTTATACTCTGTAAATATTTTTTAAAAGTCATGAAAATGATAGAAATCAGATTTTGGGATCTGTCCTGGCATTGAAGTTTTTAATTTGGAGGCCTGCCAGCTTGTATTTCTTCTTTATATTCTGTCAAAATACCTACTTAATCATGTGAGTATGAAAAAGATGTCATTTAATTTATACCAAGATTTTTAAAAAAGTTTTTAAAAGTGTGTGTGTGTGTATGTATATATAGTAATTTAATGTATAGTGTCCTTGTTATAATGTAATTTTTTTCACTAAAATACTGTGTTTCCCCCCACTTTAAACTTTTTAGTTTTCTTTTTATACTTTCCTGGGGATAGTAGTGCTTTTGTTCATCTTGGAGATGCCGAATAAATACTCTAATATCTGAAAATTTTGACTATACCTTTATGTTCAACTTGGAGCCTGAAAGTTTTTAAGCACAACTACCAGTAACTCCTGTTATTACTACATTTGGGGGTATATATGCATTTAACACTCTCAACTCAGACCACAATCAACATTTTAAAACAATGTGTGAAGAAAGGTATAAGTAAGTCCCCCCGCCCCCCCCCCCCCACATTTTGGTACTGTGACATTTTCAAGTACAGCTTTATATTTTTGGAGTAATGACAGAAGTATGTTAAAAGGAGGAATCATTAATTGTTTTCCTCTTTGCTTTTTTTTTTTTCAAATTCCATTCTGCCTGTTTTTTGGGACCATAGAAAATCTTTCTCCATCCAGAAGGGGGACTTGCATTTACTCTGCTCCATCAGCTGATTTAGGCTTTAGAGACTTTAAATAGTATATTGTTTGAATATCTAAATGTCTGCAGTTCAGCTTAGTTCATGTAGTCACAATGGCAGAGCCTTAGTATTCTTTTGCCACACACATGGTAGCTATGAATTCTATTGTTAAATAATAGAAATACTTGTTGCTGAGTGAATTCTTAAAACTTCAGGAATAAAGTCGGAATTAAAAAAAAATCTTAATTATTAATAGGTCCTATACTGATTAATGAGAAAACTAAATACATTCTATGGTTAATATGGAACACCTTTGAGAATGTGATATAGATATAAGCGTGCAGGAGAGATATTGTCTAGGGGTAAAAACTTACAACCAAATTCCTGATGATCTAATGTGCAGCATAGCGACTATAGTCAACAGTTCTGTGTTATAAATTTCAAAAGTTGTCAAACACTAGGTCTTAATTGTTCTATGAAAAAAATAATTATGTGATGATATAGAGGTGTTAGTGAACACTGTGATGGTAATCATACTGTAATACATAAATTATAAAATCAATATATTGTTGTCCTGGTGGGTGTAGCTCAGTGGATTGAGCGCGGGCTGCGAACCAGGCATTGCAGGTTCGATTCCCAGTCAGGGCGCATGCCTAGGTTGCAGGCCATGTCCCCCAGCAACCGCACATTGATGTCTCTCTCTCTCTCTCCTTCCCTTCCCTCTCTAAAAATAAATAAATAAAATCTTAAAAAAAAAAAAAATATATATATATATATATATATATCGTCTACCTTAGCCTTGGTCGGGTAGCTTAGTTGGTTAGAGTGTCGTCCTGATGCACCAAGGTTGTGGATTTGATCCCCAGTCAGAACATATACAAGAAACAATCAATGAATGCATTAATTAAATGGAACAACAAATTAATCTCTCTTTCCCTCTTCTCTCTTTCTAAAATCAATCTGTCAATATATATAATACACCTTAAACCTAAACAATGTTATACGTTAATTATATCTAAAAAAATGAATTCTAAAACCAGAGGGAAGAGTGGGAGGCACATACTAACAATTTTTATTTTAAATATCTTTACTGAGGTATAATTGGCATAAAATAAAATGCACATATTTAAATGTACAATTTGATGAGTTTTGATATATGTATACATATATGCAGCCATTACCACAATTAAGATAATGAACATATCCATTGCCCCAAAAGATTCCTAATGTTCCTTTGTAATCATCCTCACTTCTCCCTTCTTCCAAAGCCCACCCCATCATCCCCCAAACACATGGATCTGTTCTTTGTCACTAAAGATCTTAAATCATATAGTATGAATCTTTTTTTGTAGGGAACTGCTTCTCGAGGCGTGGAAATGTAGCTTAGCACCCACGTGGAAAACCAGTGGGGAGCCAGTCAGCACACAGGACCACACCCATGAAGAAGTTCTCCCGTGGGAAATCAGGCCTGCATTTATTTACCTAGGCTGCTTCATGACTTGCCCTTGCTAAAACTCTCTCACCCTGAGTTCAGGCAGCAAACACTTACTACATATCTTTACAGTAACTTCCTGAAGTCTGTGCTAATTCTCCCAAGGACTGAAGTGTAACCAGACCTGTTACTCTTATCCTTCCCTTGCATTTGCAACATTTTTTCCTTGTTAATCTATAAGAAGTAATCAGTAACATCCCTTCCCATTGGTACCTGTAAAAAGTAATTATCTGAAGCAAACCTAAGTGGGCGGGGCGGGGGGGTGGTGCTGGGATGGGAGTAAAAGACAGAAAACTATTTGAATAGCAATTAAAATTAAAAATATTTTTTCAAACAAAAAAGTAAAAGCAGAAAAAATATATTAAAAAATAAAGCAAACCTAAGTATAATGAATAAAAACCTTCTTTGATGTATGCTATTAGAAAGCCAATAAAAGCCAGTTAAGGCAAGGGTCAGGACGCTCTCCTCTTGAGAGAGTGGCCAAGCTGCTCTGAGGCACTCTCCATTTGAGACAGTAGCTCTGCCATCCCTTTTCTTCCACAAGACTCGGTAGTTCGTGTGAATTTATGTTATCCATAACACTGAGGACACTGCAGGCCAGTGTCTGTGCCATTTTTTGTCTGACTTTTGTCACTCAGCATAGTTATTTTGAGATTTATCCATGTCACAGGATAAACAATTCATTCCATTTTACTTCTCAGTAGTATCCTGTTGTATGACAATACCATAATTTGTTTATTCATTCAACTGTTGATGGGCATCTGGGTAGTTTATAATTCGTGGCTATTACAAATAAAGCTGCTGTGAATATTTGTGTAAAAGCCTTTATATGGACATGTGCTTTCATTGCTATTGGGTTAATATCTAGAAGTGGAATGGCTTGGTCATACAAGTTCTGTCTAGAAAGTATCCAGCCACAATAAAATGAAATATCGACACATTTATTGAAGATGATAGAAATATGAAAAACTGTACATAGGACAATGACACCTCAGTCCCCTTCAAAGTAGGTACCTTGGGACCTCATACATTTCTCCTAATCACCATCAGCTGCCTTGTTATATTTTCCTGAATTCCATCAACAGTCTGAAAAAAACAGAAGTTGTGGGCACCAAATCTGGGCTGTAGGGGAACTGAGTCACCCGGGTGATTTGATGTTTTGCCAAAAACTTCTGCATGCGACATGATGTATGAGCTGGCTCACTGTCGTGAAGAATCTGCCAACCACCAGTTGCCCATAGGTGTGTCATTCTGAATCATCCAAGTAGTTTCTATAGAGGAATGTTCAAGATTAATGCAACATTTGATACAGATTTGTTGCTGTATTTGCTCAGTCATTTTGAAGATTTTTAAAAAAGATTTTATTTATTTATTTTTAGAGAGAGGGGAAGGGAGAAAGAGAGGGAGAAAAATTTCAATGTGTGGTTGCCTCTCAAGCTCCTGGCCTACAGCCCAGGCATGTGCCCTGACTGGGAATTGAACTGGCAACCCTTTTGTTGGCAGGCTGACACTCAATCAACTGAGCCACACTAGCTAGGGCTATTTTCATTCTAAATACAACGGAAACCATTGGAGGATTTTTGGAGGAGCAGTGATAACCTTGTTTTTTTCTGTTGTAGGAGAATGTATTGTAGAGGGACGTAAGTGGAAATGGAGAGCAAACTTAGGCAGTTATTGCATTTGCAGAGGTGAGAACTTACGTAATTTGGAGCTGGAGTGATAGTGATGCAGGAGACAAAGAGAAAAGGACAAATTCAGGATATATTTTGGATGTAGAAAAAGCAGGACTTGCTGATTGATTGGCTGTTGGGGAGTGGGTGCAGGATGGTGTTATGAAGGAAGGGGAGGAATGAGAAATTGACCCTAGAGTTTTAGCTTGAGAGCAACTGTATGAATGGTGGAGTTTTACTGAGTTGAGGAAAACTGATGGAGGGAATAGGTTTGGAAGGGAAAAGCAAGAGCTATCTTTTGGACCTGGCTAATTTTACTTCCAAATGGAAATATTAAGTAGGCACATAGTGATACAAGTCTAGAGATCTGATTTGGAGAGAAACATTTATGTGATTTGTCAACATATGGATGGTATTTAAAACTAGAAAACAGACATATCACCTGAGAATAAAACATGGATAAGAGAAGAATGTTCAGAATCTAGCCCTGGGGCCCTCTAACATTTATTTAGCTAGAACGGGAAAAATGGCCAAATATTTAAAAGGAACACCAAGATTGCTTCAGACTGATCAATTAAGTCCACTTTGGAACCTGTGAGGAACTGTTCGGGTAGTGAGTTTCTAAGGTTAGGTGCTATTTGAAGCAATCTTTTCAGTCTCTCAGTCAAAAAATAATACATATTCAGTGTTATAAACAGAGCTCTCCAAGAGATATTACAATATAAGGCAACTCCAGTCTAAATGTCCCTTAATATACCATATTTACATATAACACCCCTCTCCAAGTAAGGGGCATCAGATTTCTAAACTTGATTACAAAATATTTTGGGAAACTCTTTCTGCTTTCTAGTCTTTATTTTTTTAACTACCTTAAGCTGTCAATTTTTTATCTTTTTTATACATTATTCAATTTTTTGATTTAATAAACTATGTAACTTTTCATTTATTTTTCTTTTACCTAAAATATGGTTAAATGGCAGTATAAATTCTGGCTTTAAAAAGATGGCCAGAGCATCCTTGTAGTTGGCAGAAGAGGTGCTACCCGAATCACTTAATAAAGCCAATTAGATCTTGACATTAAAAAAATAAAAATAAAAAAGATGGCTAGAATTATGTAAATATATCAACACTCTTAAGAAGATCCTCTCTTTTTAGATCTGATTAACATTTGAAAATAGATTGTAATATTTATCAGTCTTATATTAATAAAAACTATAGGTATATTTAGACCTTCAGGAAGAATTTAACCAAGGTATATAGGCAAGACCAAAACAAAACAAAAACATTAGCTTGTAATAATGGTAAAACAATGTGTGGCTTTCAAAGTTACAGACTTCTATATCAATTGCATAATAGTAA
Source organism: Tonatia bakeri (assembly GCA_004024845.1). Taxonomy (NCBI): domain Eukaryota; kingdom Metazoa; phylum Chordata; class Mammalia; order Chiroptera; family Phyllostomidae; genus Tonatia; species Tonatia bakeri. Next base: position 201,356 of record PVIA01001555.1, on the reverse strand, counting down.
TTGTTTATTCATGAGGTCTTTATTTCCATGGAAACACTGAAGTCATTTTAATTTTTAATTACACTAGAGTTTACAGTTCCATAGATTTTAACTCTGTAGTAGTAAGCACAGAAGCTAGTGCTTTACTCATTTCTAGTTTAAAAAATATAAAGGAGGAAATGTAGTTTTAAATGATCAAGAATTTCATGTAGCTGTCATTGATTATTTCTAATGTCACCTAAACCTGCTCTGCAATTTTATCTCCAATTAATTCTTCTATTTTTGTCTATACCCTTTGGTTAAAAGTATTTTACAGGAAGTAAACTATAATAGAAACTCAGCAGTGGGTGCTGGTCAGATAAGTAGTTTGTAAGATATGTGAAATTGCTGTGAAGTAGTAGGAGCAGAGAACTAGTTCTGTTACTTAGCTGATATTGGGTGAGTGGCCTTATTTCGCTGGTCCTCAATTTCTTCATCTGCAACCTGAGAGAGTGAGAATGAGTGATAGAATGCAGTGGTTCTTTGAAATACTTTGCCTCTGTAGAGCCCATGACTTGTGGAAACTACCCACTTGGGCCCCAGTGTTGATAATACTTCTAATTATGTGGAAAATCTGTCAGTAGGGAATGGATCCAGACTAGTAATAAAACGCTTTTTAATGGAACAATTTGTTTACTAAATGGGTCTGATGCAGATTTTGTAGTGTGGAAAAATTTTATTTCTTTTCTCATTCTGTATCATCACATTTCCTGACACATAAGCTTTGCAAGTTCTGTTCCTACTTGACCATGGTAATTTTCAGATTGCATAGGACATAGGGAAAGGAACTGTTATTATTTGAAAATCTATGTGGTATACATTGTATTTTTACATAATTGTACTTCAATCTTTATGGCAGTCCTATGAGCTGCAATTACTGTTCTTATTTTATAAAAGAGAAATTGAAACTTGAAGGAGAAAATTCTGTCAAGTGCTAGTCAACATTTGAAGGTATGATTTGAAATATTACTTTGAACTTTTAGTGTAAATTGAGATTTAGCTTCTTCCTGTGTCTATTTGTTAGTTGTCTTTCTCAGTAGTTCCCTACCAGTTGGCTTAGACTCTGGAGGGTTGTACATTAATCAGAGGGATCTGAGAATCTAGCACTGCCTTTTTTTTTTTTTTTTTAAAGAGAGAGAGGGGAAGGGTAGGAGAAAGAGAGGGAGAGAAACATCAATGTGTGGTTGCCTCTCGTGCCCCCTACTGGGGCGCTGGCCCCAGGCATGTGCCCTGACTGGGAATTGAACTGCAGCAACTCAGCCTACTGAGCCACACCAGCCAGGGCTAGCATTGTCTTTAACCAAATAATATGACTTGCATATATATATAATTACTTGCCCAACTGCATTAATAAAAATATGTAGTGATTTTAAAGTATTACTAATTTCATGGCATTTACTTTATTTTATTCAAAGAGTTTCTAAATCAAAAAAATGTTTTGATATGTAGAAGGAACAGTTTTGGAAATCATTGATCTTAATAATTAGCTCAGGTAGATTTTTATACTTTTAGGTGCTTGGTTTTCAGTTTTTCTGTTTTGTGATGATGAGTTAGCTCCTATCCCTGGCCTCAGGTTGCACGATTGTACAATAGCTGATGGTCAATAAAGGTAATTCTAACCCTCAAATTCTAATCCAGCCCTCAAGTTTATTAACATTCTGGAACTAATCCATCATATTTGCATAAACCATCAAACGAGTAGATGGAAGAGATTTATACTTTATCAGGGGTATCAATAAATAATAGTGGATTATAACTGTTTTTGCTTTCACTTTTATTTTGTATTGGTTTCAGGTGTACAGCTTAGTAGCTAGACAATCATATACTTTACCTTGTGTTCCCCTCGATATTTCTTGTATCCCAACTGGCACCATACATACTTATCACAGTATTACTGACTATATTCCCCATATTTTACTTACATACCGATAACTATTTTGTAACTACCAATTTATACTTTGTAATCTCTTCACCTTTTCACCCAGTCTCCCAACCGCCCTCCCCTCTGCTAACCACCAGTCTGCTCTCTGTGTCTACATCGTAACATTTTTAGACCTAAAACACACCTTGGAAATCAGATCCTATGATTTAAAAAAAAGAAACATATCAGTGAATTTGGCTCAGAGGGGATAAAAAATTTTCCCAGAGTCATATAGTTAGTCAAATTTAAAGCTGTAACCCAGGTGTACTTTAAAATGTTCAGTGCATTATCTACTAAATTAAACTCTTTGTATTGCATTGAGTTAGGCTGATGACAACTAGTAAGTAGGGTAGGAGGAAGGTTAGGGGGTGGAGCGATTGAGCAAAAAGGAAAAAGGACTCATGGACATGGACAACAGTGTGGGCATTGCTGGGGGGAGAGGATGTAAGGGGACTAAATGGTAATGGAAAAAATACAATAAAGATAAAAATAAAATAAAATAGGTTAGCAGTTTTATGGGATATTAAAAATATCCATGATATATATGTAAATATATGTATGTGTAAAATAAACTAGGAATCCAAAATTGAAGTCACAGAAAACTTGAAGGTCACGGAGAGGTTGATTTGTGATGAAGTGGCACCACATGGGTGAGCAGCACGGAGTCGTTTGTTTAATAGCAGTAATCATGGGTCATGAACTTTAAGAGGAAGTCAGCTGCTTGTTAAAAAAATTTCGTGTAGAAGTAAGTATCTTCTTTTTTTCCCTCTTCTCAATTCTCAATGTTAGGGCCCTTTGAGAAACATTTATACTTGAAACAGTAGAGTATTTTACTGAGAAGAAGGAGCAAAATTATTTAGATCACTGAATATGAATCAAGTAGTTAAAATTTCATAGGTATAAAATAAAACAGAATAAGATAGCATTTTGTGAAATATATTAGCACTTACTATATTTACATAATAGTACAGTTGCTAAATGTATTACCGAATTTATTATAAAAATGTACTCTAGACTGCGATTTTCTACATTAATTTTCTCCTTGGATACTATTGTATTTGATTAATGCCTTACAGTAATAATGGTCACAGCCATAAAAATACCTTGTGAAGTGGTGTATAGTTAGTAGGAAAAAACCCACTGTATGTACAATATTTCATTTCATCTTCCTGTTTCCCTCATGACATAGGTAGGATTTGTTAGTCACTTTATTTCTAAGTACTTTTACATGTTGTTTAACTTTTCTTCATAAAATTTCAGTGATAGAACCCAATATAAGTATTATTTTCCTATTTTGTAGCTGAGAACACTAAATTGCAGGGAATAAATGGCATGTTTATGACAGGTCAAATCATTTGGAACTGAAGTTGTATAGACATGATAATTTAAAGTAGTCTTGTGATACTTAGCTGAGCAATCTTAAAATTCGATGTTAGATAAGTCACAACCATTAAATCTGAGAATTCTCAAATTTCTTTACTTTCCCTAGCTTTGCAGTATTTCTGCTCATAATGGAAGCCTGAAAGGACTTATTTTAAAGAAAAAATTAGGAGAAAAACTGAATCACTTGTTATAAAAGGAATTATATTCACTTGTGAAGAACTGTATGTACTTTGTACATAGGCACAAAGTTAAACACACATTGAATGACATGTTTAATCACATGTTTTTAAAATAATTGTACATGGAATGTACAATACAAGCCTTAGTGTTTCAAAAAGTCATTTTAGCCCTGGCTGGGCGGCTTGGTTGGAGTGTCGCCCTGCACACCGAAAGACTGCAGTTTCAATTCCGGGTCAGGGGCCGTGCCTGGGTTGTGGTTTGATCCCTGCTTGGGGTGTGTGGGCGGGGCAACAGATCGATGTTTCTCTCTCACATCTGTGTTTCTCTCTCCCTTTCTTTATCTCTAAAGTCAACAGAATATATCCTTGGACGAATATTTTTTTAAGTCATTTAAAAGCGAGAATTACATAATGACTGTTTACCTAGCAACATGTACTTTTCTTTTTAATTTGCCTGCCCTACCCTTCCTCAAGCTATGAATCATTTGGACTGTCAGCAATGATGGAAAGTAAAGGTGTTATTCACTTAACATATATTTGCTTAACTTAGCCCCCAAATATAATAATGCATAATATTTATTGAGTGCCATATGCTTTTTATTTATCAGTTAATCCTCACAGCTGACCTGGATATTATTATCTCAATTTTATGGAAGAAAAACAAACTCAGACAGATTATATATCTTACCCACAATCATATAACTAGGAAACCAAGAATTAAAGACCTAAAACCAAGATTTTTTTTACTCCAAAGTTTGTGTTATAATCAGATTTGAAAAATGTTTATTTATTGATGGTGGGGGAGAGAAACATTAACATTGATTTGTTTTTCCACTTACTTGTGCATTCATTGGTTGATTCTTATGTGTGCTGTGCCTGGGAATTGAACCCACAACCTTGGCATATCTGAATGATGCTCTAACAAACTGAGCCGCCTGGTGAGGGCTTGTGTTATAACCAGATTTGACTCTAAATTAAACAATTCATGAACTATCAAAAGGAAATTACCATAAGGAAAGTATGCTACCTGCCAATGTAAAGAATTCTCATGTATAAATTAAAAGGTGATCCTTCAGATAAGGTACTTTAGAATATGTATTAATATATTAATGTGGTAACCATATTTTCTCCACAGTAGTAGTAACACTTTAATTTTATTTTCAACCACCTTGACCTTTGAAACCCTTTGTAAAAATATTTAATGTTATATAGTTGTAATAAATAGAAACAAAATCTTTAAGGAACATTGGCCCTAAGATACTATCTTAGATTTTGTATGCCAAATAAATCAGAGGAAATTTAAATTAAAAAGCAAGCATTACATTCTGTAATTTATATACACTTAGAGCCCTTTATATTTCAGATCTTCTCCAGTTTGCCAATAGTTTTTATTTCGAATGGATGTTGAATTTTGTCACTGCATCTACTGAAATGATTATGTGGCCTTTCTCCCCCAGTCTGTTAAATTGGTGAAATACATAGATTGATGTCCAAGTTTGTACAGATATATATATGGGGTACATATATTCTGGTACACATATGCATAGTTTCTCCAGCCCACATACAGAGTAATGGTTGGTTGGATTATTGGATGTTCACATCTTTAGCTTTACCAGATAGTGCCAGACTGATTTCCAAACTGACTATACCAATGTATACTCTCACTAACAATGTCTGATAATTCCAGTTGTCTCATATCTTTAACAATACTTTTTATTGCCAGACTTCCTAATTTTTGCAAAGATGATAAGTATATAGTGGCTTTTAATTGTGGTTTTAATTTGCATTTCCTTAATTGCAACTGAGTTTGAATACTTTTTAATATTTGTTCATCATTTGTATTTCCCTTCCTGTGAATGACCATTTCAAATATTTTGCCCATTTAAAAATTTTTAGATTGTTTACATTACTTATTTATTGGAATTCTTCATATATTCCAAATAAGAGTCTTTTATCAATATATGTGTTGCAAATATTTTTTTCCCATTCCAGGGAAAATATTTCACTCTCTTTCTACCATGCTTTTGAGGAACAGTTTTTAAGCCTAATGAAGTTATATCAGTTTTCCCCCTCATGACTAGTGCTTTTTGTTTCTTGTTTAAGAAATCACTGTGAGAAAGCCTAAAGTAGCCCATGCAGATAGACTAAATGTAAAGGCTGTCGGTGGGTGTTATGTTGACATCCCAGCCAACAGCCAGCACCAACTCTCAGACATGTAAATGAAGATGTCTCCAGATTATCTCCATCCTCAGCCATGGATTCACTCCTAGCCTTTGAGTCTCCCAGCTGAGACTCCAGACATCTCGAGGTAGAAATAAGCCATCCCTTCTTTGGTCTGCCCAAATTCCTGGTGCATGGAAGGTTTGAGCACAATAAAATGTTTGTTTCATACCACTGAGTTTTGAGGTGGTATGTTATACAAGAATTGTGGAATAAGAAGACTTATAGGAACCTTTTAGAAGAATGTTATGTAGATACAAGTTAACAGTTTTTAGCCTCTGGAAATATTGGTATTATGAGAGAATCAAACAAACCAAGCTCAATCATCCCGATGATAGTGGGAGTAAGGTAGTGCAGTAGACCGCAACTTTTCCCCTTCCTCCCCCCAGATTTGTTTTTCCATAGTACTAACCCGGCATATGAATTTCTCCATATGAGAAAAAGTGTTTTTCAGTATCCTTTCCAGCTGGATTTAGCCACTGACTGAAGTCCAGCCCATGGAACATTCGAGAAGTGATGTGCAACTTCCACATCGCTTACTTAGAAGGACATGGTGCTTCACTTCCCCTCTCTCTCCCTTCCTGTGAGCTGGTTGCACTGGTCAGCATCCTAGGCGTTGGAAGAACAATGAGAAGGGGGGATTGGGGATCCTTAAATCTCACTGTGGAACTGAGCTGCCCTGCCACCTTCATAGCTTACCTACCTTTAGGTTGTTATGAGAAAGATTTAAAATCTTGTCTTATTTAATCCATTGTATTTCACCGTATCTCTGTTACATTAGCTTAATTCACTCCCTAATTTATACAAGTGGTTAAGAACAGAAATGGAGAGATAGAAAGCTAACAGGCTTCCCAGGGAGGCGAGAATTCTACCACTGAACCACCAGTATTCCTTCCAACAAGACTCACAGGGGCATAGCCAGGAAGTGGAAGGTTGGTGATGACCAAAACATCACTTTAAAGCAAAAACTGTAAAAACGGGAGGATAAGGAGCCTAAAAAGAAAAGGAAGTTGCTGTTTATGTTGTCTACCGGTACGTGCTGACTGAGCTGATCAGTTACTGGTCACTCAGGTATCTGCAATTTATAATTGCTTCCATAATCTCTATTATTTTAATAACTATTACAACTGACTAATGAGAAATAAAATTTATAATACATAAAATATTACACAAAATGTCTAATTTGATGTTTAGAATTTCTTGCCTTTTTACCATAATCTAGTCAAGTGGAATAACTGCTTAAAGTTTTTAATGGGACTGAGTGGGTAACTACAAACAATAAGAAAATATAATTAGGAAAATTAGAAAACATGGCTTTTGTGATGTCATTTCTATCTGTAAAATTATCAACTGAGGTATATTCCTTATAGGGACTGCTGATTTCTCATTTGGAAACTTAAAAACCATAGACCAAAGCAAAACAAAACAAAAAACTAAATGGAAAAAAATTGTCTTTAATCATCTATTTTCCCTCTTAATTTGTACTGAAACAAGCTTTTGTTTTATTCATGCTTATTTCTTTAGGGCACCATTCTCCACAGCTGGGAACCATAATCATCTTGATCTACTAATGTGTTTCATCATAATGAGTCATGTGATAAACAAAAGCTAACGATCTTTTTGGCAGGAAGTAAATGTGAGAATGGAATACTCAGTAAACAAAGATCTACTCCCTTTTATTAAATCCACTGTAATAAAAAAGGGAAAGTGAAATGATTTTTTAAAGAAATGTCTTTAAAAGACTGTGAAGCACTCTTTGTTTTAATCATTGTTGAGTTCACTGCCTTTGTTATGTATCATAGAGTCCACACAAGTAGGAACTCTGACCTGAGATCTGTTTTTCTAAGTGTTTCCTACTTGATTACTGTTACAGTTTTGGTGTTATATGAAAAAGTAAGGCCCTGTAAGTCACAGTTACAGTGGTTTATCAGTAGAGCTCTCAAACTCGTAAACTTATTTCCAAATAAGCTGATAATTGTTAACCCACATTATTATCATTCAAACATAAAAACTAAAACAAACCAATAAATCAAATGAATATACAAGTTAAAAATATCATTAAAAAAACTGAAAACAATGCCAAATATAGCTACTAGGAATGCTAATTTAGACTAATGCCAGAAATATGAGGGGGCACCCCCCCAAAAACCAGCATTGTTTTCTGGAGGACGGGCCCCTTTAGTACAGGCTTCCTCCACTAGGTGAGTGATCTAGGAACCCATCTGTATCTGTGCCAGCTGGTGTTTTTTGTGAGAGGCTGCATTGGGTTTCAATGATTTTTTTTTTTGAAGATAACACGTTTACCCATTTCTTGGTTGATTTACTAGCACACCTTCCCACACTGTGCTGAGTGTTCAGCATTTTTGACCAAAAACAGCATGACTCCCATGCTCCACCTTCTCTATTCAACAATCTCGCTCTGAGAGAGATTTTTTTTGCTTCCCTGGATGAACAAATTCCTCAAAGGGAAACATTTTGCCGGTGTGAAAGAGGAGAAGCAAAAAACAGGAAAAGTACTAAAAGGCATCAAAATCTACAAGTTCAAAAACTGTTTTGAGCAGTGGAAAAAAAAAACATCTTGATAGGTGTATTGCATCAAATTGAGAGTACTTTGAAGGTGACTAAAGTTTAAACATGTAAGAATAAATATACCAATTTTTTTTATAAATAAATTGTTTTTTGGGGTCCCCAAATGTGTAAAATGTGAGGAAGAGATGTGTGGTGGAACCATAGACACACAAAGGTTTATTTTTTTCTTTTTCTTTTTAGTATTGTATTGCTCTAAGAAAGAAATATTCCTGTTACATAACAAGAAATCTCAGATATTGATTAACATGAATTTGAATTAGAGCAATTGAAGTTCATGACAACTGCTTTCTTAGAATAAGAAATCTCTCCTAGTCTCAACATTTTCTTTTCTTCACAAGAAATAAGAATTTAAAAAGAAAAATGCTTATTTTTAAATTTAAAATTTTCTGTAATTCCCTTTTTCTTTTTGATTAAAGAATTTTTTCCTATTGTAGACTGCAGAAGTCTTAACTTTCAATTAACTTCCCAGCCACTGTAGAAAGTTCATTATATATGAAAGCAAAGTGGTTTTCTTTCATCTTTCAACTGAATTTTAATTACTATATTTTATACGCTATGGGGAGTATATGATTACACGTTGCCTTGGGAAAGATATCAAAGGTCTAGAACAACAAATATAGTTTTAATCTCATCGTGCCCCCACTTAAAAACCTCTAATTTTATACAGAATGAAATCTAAATCATTGAGTCAGCAATCAGGACTAGTTGCAACCTGTATCTTCCTAACCTCATCTCTTTCCTTCTTCCACTCCAGCTACATTGCTTATATTCTCAAAATTTGGAGGCAAATTTCCTGAGGAGTTAAGCCCTTACCTAATTTGCCTCTTCTTTCCGGACACCCAGATTTCAACATCTGTTCAAGATCTTGTTCAGGTAGCACTCCGTACTGGAAGCCTGCCTTAACCACAGTAATTATTTGGTGGTTGTCTCCTACATCTCTCCCCACTGAATGTACCTTTAGCTCTTTACAAATTCTGTGTATTGTTTCTGTTCTTTTTTCAATCTAATACTTCAGATCTGGCTTTTCAGTCCTGAGTGCTAAAGAGGTTTTTAGAGAGATGGATATCCAAGTAGAAAGTACATGGGCATCAAGTTCAGATATGCCTAATTTGTATGAATCTTACCACTCCTTTTGTTAGCCAGCCTTGTGACCTTGTGCCAGTTTCTCAAACTTTCTGAACTATATTATCTAATCTGTAAAATTAGCAGAATTCAATCTGCCTTGCAATGTTAGTTAGAGACTTAGAGATAAAAGATGTAAACAGTCTGTGGCTGGTGTGGTTCAGTGGACTGCATGCTGGCCTGTGAACTGAAAGGTTGCTGGTTTAATTCCCAGTCAGGGCACATGCCTGGGTTGAGGGCAAGGTCTGCAGTTGGGGCGTGTGAGAAGCAACCAATTGCTGTTTCTCTCACACATCAGTTTCTCTCCTTCTTTTTCTCCCTTCCCTTCTTCCTAAAAATAAATAAATAAAATATGTTTTTTAAAGATGTAAAGTGCATAGTACTATGTACATAGTAGGTGCTCAAGAAGTGGTGATGTGCATGCTTGATTTTTAGTCTCCATTCTAGCGATGACCACCAATAGGCAGCCCTGTCTTGAGTTAATTCACACTTTCAAAACAAGATCATGTTCTTGAAGTTCTCATTGTAGGAAGTAAGTTGGATTTACCATGTCTGTCATTGGAGTCCTGAAGAATATTTTATGTGATTATAAGATCCTGGGAACCAGAGGTTCTCAACTGGGGACAGTTTTGCTCCCAGTTTTGCCACCAGCAAAACTGGCATATTCTTCCTTGCCTGAAGACATTTTTGGTTGCTGCAACTGGAAGATGCTATTGACTTTTACTGGGTAGATACCAGGGATGCTGCTAAACATTCCACAATACACAGGACAACTCCTCCAAACAAAAAATGATCCAGTCCAAATGTTAATAATGCTGAAGTTGAGAAATGCTGCTCTGAATTCATCCTGTAGACTTAAAAAAGACAGCACAATATAGTTGTTGTTTTAAAAAAGCCTAGGCTTAAGGAGTCTTGGGTTCAAGTTCCAGTTCTGTTAACAACAAGCAATGCAGTACAGGGCAAGTTCGCTCCTCTATACCTTGATGTAATTTTTAATAAATTATCATTTAACTTGTTCCTATATGCTCTGTGTTTCCTGCAATTCAAATTAGCTCTGGAGCTGCACTGTCCAGTACAGTAACCTCATGACTATTTAAGTTAAAGAAAACTAAAATTCATTTCTCAGTTGCAGAAGTCCCACTTAAATTGTTCAATAACTACATATGGCTAGTGGTTACTATACCAAACTCACAAAACCGAAGCTTATTCCCTCTCCTGGGAGCTGTCAGAAGCCTCAGCAGAGGAAGACTGTTGGCGTCTAGCTGAATGGTAGATGCCATCAGCAGAATTTGACAGACTCAAGAAGACACTGAGGCCAGCACTCTTATACTCTGCGAGGACAATGAAGACATTGGAAGAGAACACTTGAAAGGTAGGACTTTGAGGAGGGTCACATGGAAAACTGATGAAAACTGGGAGAGCTAAGGGAATCGGCAGTGTCCAGTAATCTTTGGGATACTTGAAGTCTTCAGCATAAGAACTGCTTAGTCCTTTGCTGTAATCCAGTGTGTAATTCATCTGAGTGAAAATGGAAAGGAGATGTTAGAACAGGATAATCCTTGCTCATAGAAGTTTAATGGTTATCAGCCTATCCCACTATTAGAATCATTAGATGGGAAAGAGAATTAACTGGCAGGTTCCTCAGAGACAATGTAAAGAAGTTCCCTGAACTTCTCCTCTTCAGTGCATAGCTAGAGACCTCCTGCAGGACAGAAAGGATGGACCTGCCACACAGGTTACATGCATTCATTTGTCTTTTGTGAGCTAACTAGGGTAAATCAGAGCCCTGGAGTTTTCTTACTGGTGACAAACCTGATCGATCCTATGATGTAGACATGAAAAACAAAATACTACCATTCTCTTTGTCCCAACAGGAACATCTATTTGTCACATCAGATGATGTATTTATCTCTTTCTAGATGTAACTGCAATGATGCCATGTTTGAAGATTCAATGCCTACATGTAGCCATTGATTTGGTTTTGTTTCACAATTACATCTCTGTAATATCTTTGTCACTAGACACAAAGGGGAAGGAAGGTGACAAAAATGGGAGTAGATGGATGCAAATCTATCAGTACCACTCCAAAGCCAAATTCATCTTGTGTTAACAGTGGGAATGTTAATACTCAAAGTGTGGACGGTGGATCAGCAGCGTTGGCATTAGCTGGGAGCTGGGTAGAACTCTGACCCATGCATGAATCCCAGAACTACAGAATCAAAATCAGCATGCTACCAAGATTCCTGGATGATTGACATGCACCTGAAAGTTTCTGAGGGAAACATTGAGAAACAATGTGTACAATACTTTTGTCTGTTTATGAAGAATGCATTTTTGCTATCGTGTACAAATTGATTACATTTATATTTTATAGTGCTATTCTTATGATGAGTCCAACATGTTGTAAACTAAGTTTGTAATGGGAGCAAAATCAGAGGTTGAATAGTACAGATAAATAGTGAAAGAGGTAATTTATTTCTTTCATTATACAGTCTTCAAATATTTATTGAGCTCCTATTGTGTTTAAGACATTATTCAAGGACCTGAAGATATAGCAGTGAATAAAGGCCCTGTTTTTAGGTTCTTAGATTTTATTAGTGGGGAAACTCATAATAAACAAAAAAGTCATGTTAGCTGGCAAGTGCTACAGAGAGAAATAAAGGGAGAAAAATGCATGCCATTTTTTAACAAAGGGTCAAGGAATGAATGTTTCATGGAAGTCTTAGTCTATTTAGGCTGCTATAAAAAATACCACACCGGATTGTTTCTAAACAAATTAATTTTCACAGTTCTGGAGACAAGTCCAAGATTAGAGTGCTAGCATGCCCTCTTCCAACTCCCAGACTTCTTGTGTATTCACAGGCAGAGAGGGCTAGCGTGTTCTCTGTGAGATCTATTTCATAAAAGCAATAATCCCATTCATGACAGCTCCTCCCTCAAGACCTAAATATCTTGCAAAGGTCCCCACCCCTAATACCATCATCTCAGGGGTTAGGATGTCAACAGATGAAATTTGGAGTACAAAATCTTCCAGGCTGCAGCAATGGACAAGGGAATGCTTGAGCAGAGACTTGAAGATTGTGTGTGGACATCAGGGGAAAGGACATTTCGGGTTGAGGGACAGTTTATTTAAAATCCCTGAGAGTGGAGTGTGCTTTGTGTATTTGAGGAGCAGCAAGGAAGCCATGTGTCTGGAATGAAATAAGGGAAGGCCAGGATACTAGAGAATTTAGAGAAGGAAGTGTGCAAGCAAAGCACAGATCCTTGCTGGTCCTTTCAAGTAGGATGGGAAGCCATTGGAAAGGTTTCTATGTTGAAAGATCACTTTTGTTGCAATGTTGAAAACCATCCAGGGATGGGGATTGTGCATGGGTGGAAGCGGAAAAAAAAAGTGAAAGGCTTTACAATAAACCAGAAAAGATTTAGAAGTTACAGCTTAAAGGATTAGTTTGAATGTGATGTATATGCAATAGATGGCAAGGATACTCTCTAGGTTCTTGAACTGGCCAGCTGGAAGAATGGTACTGCTGAGTATCATAAACGGGATTCCTCACCCTCTTCCTGACGTTTTCACAGGCCTGCTAGACAATCAAGGAAAGATGGCGAAAAGGTATGCTTTGCAAACAACTGCTCTAAATGACTCTCACCTGTGTCGTCTTGGAGTGAAGTAGCCATTAATAGTAAAGGTATGTGTCCCAACAATCTTTACAACACTGAAACTTGAATTTCACCTAATTTTCACATATCATGAATTACTCTTATTCTGGTTTTTGTTAATTAAGTTATCTGATAAACCTAAATATTTACTCTCTGGCTTTACAGTTTGCTGATTGTTGGTGTATATGAAGCAAAATGGGTGATAATTTTGAGAGACTGGCCATGGTATGTTATGTGGGGTTTCGTTACACTAGTTTCTTTTTGTACGCTTGACATTTTTCAGAACAAAATTTTAAAAATGCGTAGCTGTACCAAAGGCGATTAACCTTATGGATCCTCCTCTCCCGCTTTAACCCCCCCCCCCGAAAGTTGTCTATATGTCGCAAATGCAGCCATTTCTCTTTTGTTTCTTTTCCTGAAAAAGCAAAACCGTTTTTGAAATCTTTAATAGTGGTAAAATGAGCCTTTTGGACTTAACACTCAATGAAGCATAAACACGTTTAAAGAAAAAGATTTTTTTTGCAGGGGATTGTGGGGCAGTTCTCTGTTTTCACATTCCTATATATTATCAGGAGCAAGCCCACTTTTATAACAAGAACTCGTAACAAAATACACACTACCTCTTACTGTATTGTTCTCCGCCCTCCGATGATTCCCGGAAATGACGCCAACAGCCGGACGCGACGTCTGACGGACCCCAGCAGTGCCTGGGCGTGGACGTCAGCACGCCGGCTCCCCCCAATACACGTCCTGGATTAGGGGAAGACTGGAGAGCCCTGGCAGGAGCCAGCCGCCAGCCGCCGGGTTTGGAGGAGTAGTAGAAACAGACTGCGCAAGTATTCTGGGGCGGGGCTTCAGGTAACCCCGCCCCTTGCCAGCATGAGCGACCAATGAACAGTGAGTGCCCTGGGGCCGGATAAATTTTCAGAGGCCGTAATGTAAGCCCAGGGGATAGCCCCGCCCCTGCTCCTTTCGGCCATCGGGTCCCGCCTCCTTCTCCCGCCCGCCCCCTAGTTGCGGGGTGACACGGGGCGACTCGGGGCTTCGGGTTGGCTAGGGGGCGAGGGAAGCAAGTTAGACTGAATGCGGCGACGGCGCGACCCCTTAACGTGAGCGCGGTGAGGGAGCGGGTGGTAGGGAAAAGGGGTTTGCGTGGCAGAAATGGGAGGGCCCCGGTTCCTGGGTGGTGAGCGCTGTGTAGAATGAGGGGCGGCCGTGAGGGGGCGAGGTTTACTCGGGTGTGTCCCTGTGCGGTGAGACGGGCGTGGATAGCGGGTGGGAGAAGGAGAGCAATCATTGCCCCGTTTCCAAAGCTTTTCTTGGCAGGTTGGCACACCTTAAGTTTGTCTCTGTTTTGGTTGTCCGGGATGCGAGGGGGAAATTTAAAGATCTCCGAAAACGCTTGGAAGCTTTCCCAGGGTATTTTTCTTGCGGGCGCGAGCGCTCTCTTTTCTTCCTGGATGGGATGAGGCAGAGAGGCCAGGTGGGCAGGTTGATTTTCACTCTCAGAGGAGTGTTAAACAAACAAACCAGGAATTCCTCACCCTCCATCCCCCGCCCTGCCCTGCCCTGCGACGCAACGGCAAACACTCCCAAGTTTAAGAAGCAGACTAGAAAATTCTAAGGGATTCTGTATGTCAGAAATAAGTGTGCTTTTTTCTTTTTAACATCGTGTTGCAGTTTATTATCAGTGGGCGCATTTTTGATTATGAGCACGCCCTAAAGGATTCTGACTTTTTACTTCATGTTAAAATACTTTCGGGTATAATGTTTTCCTGAACTACAAGTTTCTGTGAAATCTTATCTAACAAGTGTAAATAAAAACTTATTACCCTGTTTGTGGGAAGTGAAGTACATAAATCTCTAGTTCTGATAAAATCTAAAATTTTTAATATGACCTCTTTTTCTGGCAAATATTTGCACATTTTACTCTTTCACAGGTTTATTTAATTGCCCAGCTACCACCGATGAAGATAAGTTGGAGTAACTGCTGGAACTGAATTTTATTGATCAGAAGTCCATTTATTCCACATCTTTTTGTTTCCCCTACTGCTTTGAGCTTTACTGTTAACAGCTGAAAAACTTGGAAAATAAAACGAACATGCTGTGGTCTTGAACATAATTTTTTTTTTTTGAGGAAAAATTAAACTGCAAGTGAAAGCCAGAATGGCATCCAGAGAGAGGCTCTTTGAACTTTGGATGCTTTATTGTACAAAGGTAACTTCTTTTTTATTTCTAAGTTTTAAAATACTTTGTTATAAAATTTTGTGACTGGCCTTATAGTCACTTTATTTAATGAGTAATAGTGTATTTATTGATAGCAATGACCCAGAATTTAAAAACACAGGATTTGCTGTTTTCCATTTCTTCTGGTGTGAACACATGCACAATATTGGCATACTATTAAAAACTGTAGGGTGTGATCTTTTTATTTGATATTTATCCTCAGTAATCCCAAAATTATGTAAGTAAAATTATTACCTCAAGTGAAAAATAAAATATTTTAATTTTTCTTTGTGCTTTTCTTTTTCTCCCACAAGTGGGAGGATAGAAATATTTTCACAAGAAGGGCATTAAGCATTTTTTTAATGGTTAGCCTTTTAAATTGTATTAAAAAGGTTAGTGATTATATAAAAAGGTTATTGAGGTGGTTACTGTAAGCTTGGCATGATGTTAGCTCTTTGTGAGTGTTGTCTCGTGATCCTCAGAACAGTTCTGTGAGATGGGTATTGTAATTATCCCTTTTCACTATTGCAGGGGAAAAGGGGGCTAGTGAGTAGCAGAACTGAGCCGGAAACTGATGCAAGTCCATGGTCTTATCCATTATGACTTCTTAATATTTTTTATTTTGTCATTAAAAAATTTATCTTTCTGTGAATTTTTACATGTTAGCTTTAATTTTTGGTTGTTGGAGGAGAAGGGTACTAGTAAAAACATCTTTTTCAAGTGAGGAGCTATGTTACTACTTTGAAGATATTAGCTAAGATCAGAGAAACATCTTTAATCTACTCAAGTTACTTTAGGTGTGTGGTGAAGTTTTCAAGTCTCAGCTTCCATTTCTGCATTGTCCTTTCCAGCTCCTTTTTTATACTTTCAGCTCTTTAAAGAAATTATTTTTTAACAAATAACCTCAGTTATTTGTAATATTAAATTTTAGAAGTCACACTGGAATGTTCTTTGATTTTTCTGGTTTGGTATTTCCTACAATTAAGGAAGGATATATACTTTGAAATGTTTAGTATGGATTTTTAAAATAGCTTTTAGTCTTCTGTAATTTAATGCCGGAAATGTCTTTTTAAAAATAGACCACTCTTCCAATAAAAAAAGAATCCAAATCACCAGGCACTTTTGAAAATAGTCACTAACACATGGTAGTCAAAAATTAAAACACATTTTAGTATGAATGCCTAATAGTTTTAAAATTATTTATTTTAAGAAAACATCAAACTTACTAGGTTTTACTGTTTTCTTGGTGACAAAAGGTAAATGGGGTTACATTGTCTAATTAAAAAGTTATGTTGTTTCTAGGTTGACTTCATGTTTTATTTAAATGACACCGTTATATTGAAAAGATAGTATGGTTCATTGCCATACACAAGACTTTATTCTTAATGATACTTAATGTAAATGTGAATCCTTCTGTGCATTAAAATCTAGGTAAATAGTGAAAGCCCTTTATAGTCAGATTTTGAAGGCTATTCTTGGACAGGAGATAAGTCCAATTTTATGTGTAAGATTTAAATGATTTCTGCATTTAAGATTTAAACTTTTTTCAACTTTCCAAAAAATTGTTATTTAATATAATGATTTTATGTTTCACCTGTTCATGAGTATGCTACTTGTAAGCGAGACAACTTTATCCCACAAACACCTTGAATTCAAGTAGCTTTCATAGATATGTCATAGATTTAACACATCTCCCTAGTGAGGAGGATCACCAAACACTCAGTTCTCTATGCTTTCTCTCTAGCTTTATTGACCTCACTCCAGCGTACAGCCCTTCAAGCTACCTGACTTTTTTTCTTTTCCCCTGACTGACTTTTAAGACCTTTTTTACACCTTGGGCTTTCAGTCTTCAGGACTGCTTAGATCTTTTAATTTAGCTCCAACTTGGGCTTGCAATTGTGGAGTTTAGTTTTGGCTCTGCTGCTGTTTTGTTTTGTGACCTTGAGCAAGACTTACCTCTTTGGGTCTCAGTTTTCTCACTTGTCAAGTAAGTAATAGTGTGTATTTACAGGGAGAATGTTTGTCTAATTCACCATTAAGATTTTAGTTCATTTGTTTTGACCGCTGAAGGACATGGAGTTCTTCTGTCCTTATTTTATGGATGGTCATGTAGAACCCTTTAGTTCATCTTTCTTTTTTAAACTTCATTATGGAAAATTTCAGGGAGGCACAAATAGAGAAGATGCTACAATGAACTCTTTTGTGTCCGTCACCCTACTTCAGTAATTATCAATTTATTTTCAGTAATATTTCATCTATAACCTACACTACACCATCTCTACCCCTGAATTATTTTGAAGCAAGTTCCAGACAACATATGGTCTTATCCATACAGATTTAAAAATATATAAGCAATAACATTTAAAAATAATTGCAGTATGGGAATTATTTAAATCATCAAATATCTGGTTGGTGTTCAGATTTTCCTGGTAGTACCATAAATGTTTTTATTTTTATTTTTATTTTTTGCTGTTTGACTCTGTATTTAAACAAAGCACCTATTTTGTTGAAAATATGTTAAGTTTTTAATCTGTGTTGTCCTTCACCACACTTTTTAATTCCTTTTATATGTTGAAGAAACCAGGTTTTAACATTAGAGTTTTTCTCAGCCTGAGTTTTGCTGGTTGAATTCCCTTGATACAAATTATTTGTTCCTCTTCTCTGGTGTCTGCAAACTTGGAATATGTAGAGGCTTGACTGATTTATATTCTATTCTGCATGGTGAGGCTAGAATATCTTGGGAGTGTCTCGGCTATCAGTGGGTTTTGCATTTATGCATTAATTGTTTCATTAGGAGTTTGCAAAACTTGATATCCAATTCTATCATTTCTTTATATATCTCTTTATATATTAGTAGAACATATATAGAGAAATGTCCCCTCATCTAGTTATTTGATGACAGTTCTTTTTTTTTTAAATTTATTTTTATTTTTGGAGAGAGGAAAAGGGAGGGAGAAAGAGAGGAAGAGAAATATCAATGTGAGAGAGATACATCGATCTGTTGCCTCCCCCAGCCGGGTACCTGGTGTGCAACCCAGGCATGTTCCTTGGCTGGGAATTGAACTGTGACCCTGTGGTTCACGAACTGACATTCAGTCCACTGAGCCACACTAGCCAGGGTTTGATGACAATTCTTAAAGGGAAGGCAGGCTGAATAAATGTTTGGTTTTTCTCTGTTTGTTTTTACAATGACTTAATTTACTAGCATCCTTCCAAGGTGACCATTTCTTTTTGATTATCAAGTTTATCTTTAATGATGAAAATTTAAACATTGTTTACTATTTTGCTGCCCAAGTTTGTATGCTATTCATACCAAACATTGTATATACACCTGATTAAAGAAGATTTTTGAAGGTCGTCTTCAGGGCATTAAGATTAAGACATATTCCTTATTTGTCACAGTGCTAACCTTAGCACAGGTATTCTGCCCTGAATTAACAATGGGTCAATATTAAGGTACCATCACCCTGTTTGTATGTAATGTGATGTTTTAAAAGTTGCCATTGAGCATTATAAAACTTTCATAGGGTCCTGGTAGTGGATTGAGTGCTGGCCTGCGAATTGAACGGTTGCTGGTTTAATTCCTGGTTGGGGCACATGCCTGGGTTGTGGGCCACGTCCCCATTTGGGAGTGTGCAAGAGGCAATGTATTAATGTGTCTCTCGAACATCAGTGTTTCTCTCCCTCTCTCCCTCCCTTCCCCTCTTTATAAAAATAAATAAATGAAATCTTAAAAAAATTAAAAGGTTAGTAGGTATGTAACATAGATAGGACCATGTTAGAAATAACACTTGGGTAATATTGTTCAATCAGAGGAATACAAAGAGAGTATACAAATATGTCTTCTATCCATTTGGGTACATTTTGCAAGCCTATATATTATGATTAAAGTCATTTAAATAGAACTAAAATAAATTACTGGTTTCAGTTTTTTGCAGATGGGTATCCACATATTAAACTCAGTAAGTTGGGTGAAAAAAATTGCAGTTTTTTTTTTTTTTTTAAGCAAAGCCTAATTTCATAATGGAAGGGGCTTTGAGTTATTGTTGGCTGCTATCTATGTTATTTTCATGTTGGTGCATTTACGTTGAAGACATTTCTAAACAACTTTTCCTTTAATCTTGAGGATAAATATTTTTAAAATTGATTTTAGAGAGGAACACTGAGAGGGAGAGAAAGAGAAAGTATGAGAAGAAAGAGAGAGAAAGAAAAGAAAGATCCGTTAACTGGTTGTGTCCTGTAGGGTCCCTGACTAGGGATCGAACCCACAACATTTGTCATTAAGGAGAAAGCTCCATCCATCCCACTGACCCACCTGGCCAGGGCTGCAGTTTGCTTTTTTAACCAAACTATTTAGGTCTGACTTTTCATTTTCTCCTCCTAGGTGTAAGATTTAATTGCATTGTTAGAAACATTCATTTTCTGGTAGGTTATTTGTTAAATGCATATAATTATCATTACATAATATAGGCAGGACAATTTATCACCCAACATTCGTGCTCTTTACAGATTCTTTCTCCAGTGTATAAGAGTAATTCACATTATGTAGTCTGAACTTTTCTTGACTCTAAATGGGCATCCCCACCCAGGGTCAAGGATTTTATTAGTGCATTTCATATAGTTCTTGTAAGTTAAACATTAATTTGAACACATTTAATATATCTGGATTTTGGTTAAGCAGTTACTTCTTGTCTGAGCATATTTTTCTTAAGCGTAGAAGGCAAATTGATTTACTTTTTAATACCTAAAGATTTTAGTTTATATTCTATGTGTTAGACACCTTATTATTATTCCTGGTATCTTTTGCCATTGATTCACTTAATGTGCTTGTGGTAAGAGAGAAAGTACTGAGAACAATTTTGGTTTCATACCACTGTTTAGAATTCATCTGTTGCACAGAATAAGACATATATGTATCATGAAGTCCCTATCCCAACTGCTCTCCTTAACCAGGAGTAAGAGTATATTTCAGTTTGACATTTAGCCTTTTGGTAGTGCTGCAGTTGGTCACCATAAGATGCAGAAGAGAAACTGAGCCTTGAGAGGCTTATCAAATTCTTTGATAAGATTAAGTTATTTTTGTTCTTGTGGAAAGTATGATTAGTTAAATGCATTAATTCAGTCAAAAGATACAAAGTAACTCAAAAGCATGACATTTTAAAATGTGGCAATGTGGGTTGAAATTAATACTTAATTTTTGTCATTAGCTGGTTTATTTTTTGGTAATTCAGTTTACACAGAAAAATATTTGTGATGCTACAGAATTAGAGCCAAGATTAGTCCACATCTGCTTCTGATCTTAAGGGCCTAAAAACAGGTCACCAAATTTATATTTTCAGTTTTCTCCTCTGTCAAATGGAAAAAAAAAAACTATTATGCATATTTTTCAAAGTTGTTGAAAAATAAATGGATTGATTATATTTAAATACACCATAAGTGTAAGAATATAAATATGTTGTCTTTTTAAATGTAATCTTTGTTACTATTTTAGAAATACATATATGAGCAGGAATGTATATCAGAATTACTTCCATTTTTCCTTTACATTGTGTAATTATATAGAGGGCAATATTTTATTGTCTTTTTATCAGTGGTGATGAGGCTGTGCTCATGAAAGTCTTAATTTTTAATCCGTATTATTGTTTACAAGCATAGTGCTTAATTATCCTAATGATTTGAGGGTTTTTTTCCCCTCTGAACCAAGTTTGTTTTGGACCTTGATGATGCTCCATTTCCTGCTGTTGCCCTTTGTCCTGCTAAATCTGGAATATGACTGAAATAGATAGTTTTGCAGTGAGCTCAGAGTGAACTTCCTTTTCAGAATAAAAGTTTTATTTCATAAAGAAAATAGATTATAGAGGTGTTTCAATTAAAAAGGCAAGTACTTCGCCCTGGCTGGCGTAGCTCAGTGGATTGAGCGTGGGCTGCGAACCAGGCATCGCAGGTTCAATGCCCAGTCAGGGCACATGCCTAGGTTGCAGGCCATGTCCCCCAGCAACCGCACATTGATGTTTCTCTCTCTCCCCCTCTCCCTTCCCTCTCTAAAATAAATAAATAAAATCTTTAAAAAAAAAAAGGCAAGTACTTCTTTCTATACATAAAGTTGGAAAAAATGGAATGGACAGATAGTCTTTTGAGAAAATTATAATTTATTTGTCAATTTTGGTTACAATCCTTAATGTAACTTTTTGTTAAATATACTAATATATATCAAACCTTATAATTTAATCCATATTTAGTAAGTGTTGGTACATGCAGAGTATAGAAATGACTCTTAATTTTCTGTGGCTTAATCATGGCTTTGTACATAAGGAAAGTAATGTTTGACTTGAAGTAAAACAAACCAAAATCATTAGCAGTTCAGTAGTAGTGTTTACCAATTACATCTTCATTTTAGGAAGTTAGATGTAAAAGCAAGAAATGAAAAAGCAAGAAATATTTTATATCTACAGACGTGGGAGTAGCTTTTAAGAAAGAAATAGCTTTGTGGTTTGGCTTGAGCTTATGCACTATGAAAAGTTGTTAAGATGCATGAAAATTCCTTATTCTTTCCTTTTGAATATCAATTTAAAATTTTCTTGGTAGAAGGTAGAATTGATGGTACTTAAATGTGTAGATGTGGAACGTGAGAGAAAAGGAACAGTCCTAAAATAATTTTCAGGGTTTTTTTTTTGAAACTAGTGCTTGGTCATTCCATTCACCAAATTAGCTAACACAGGTTCACTAGGTTTTCAGGTAAACACATGAGTTCACAATGCCTGTGGGACACCTAGAGAGAGATATAGTGTGGAGTCCAGAACGGTGGTCTATGCTGGAAATTAAGATTTGAGAATTAATCATATTGTCAATTATTGACGTATCAGAGTAAGAAAGAGAAGAGGGTCAAAGTCAGGGAGTCCTGGAGAACATTATCATTTCAGAAGAGAAATAGAAGATGAGTTTGTAAGGAGTTTGAAAGAGAAGAGCCAGGAGTGAGTGGCTGCTTCAGAAATCAGGGATGTTATAAAGAAGGGAGCAGTGAGTAGTATAAAATTAAAGCAGTGAAGAAAAGCATTATGGTGTATGTATTAAGTTTGTCAGTTAAGAGATTGTTGGAGGCTTTAGCAAAGTAGTTCTAAAAGTGGGAAAAAAAATGTTACACGAGTTCCCATTTTATTAATTTTTAAATTAAATTCTACGGACTTTATTACCAGATTGCTATTAAATTGTTTGAGTGTTTACTCTTGATTTTTGTACTTTACTGACCAAGTATCTTTATTGGTCTGTGTACCACACTTTGCATGGCACGACTCAACAACATCTGAAGATTTTCAGATTGCCCAGAATCCATCTGTAATTTGAAAAACACCACTTTACAAATTGAAATCACCGATGATTGCTTGGTACCAAAGTGTATGTGATCACTGAAATTGAGCAATAGTACTAATTACAAGGTGGTCAGCTCTAATATGCTTAAATTAATTTAAAAATGAATGCAAATATTAATGCAAACTTTTAAAATTTTTATATGGAATTTATGCACTTGGAAAATATTTCTAATTACCCTCTGTGTTGTTGCACCCCAGTTTCAGAAACAGAAGCCTGAATTAATATCTAAATGCTGCAGCTTTCCCTTTCTGCAGCTTGCTTTCCCCATTGCAAAATTACATGGCAAATTTACTACAAAGGAATGAAAAATTGGGACCAAGAATCCAATCCACTATAGTCATATTTCTTGGTTAAAGTTATTCATATTTCTCCCATATGCAGTGTCTACTTCATGACTATCTTAAGAACTCCAAAGTCTCATGCAATCATGATATCTGTCTTAATCCCAAGATCTGGTGATACACATCAGGTCCAAGCGTGATTCTAGTCATTCTGAGACCTGTGACCTCAGAAGACACTTGATAATCTGGTCCCCACAAACCCAACATACAGTGGTTAAACTGAGATATGAATGCCATAATAAAGACTCTTGAAAAAGAGAAGAATGGGTGATACTTAGTGGGCATTGGGCCATAGTGAGTCTGAAAACTGGGCAAGTGTTGCCTGGTCCCCACTACCCTCAGAGAAGGAATGTTCCATTATTTATTTGAGGCTGGTTCTGTTTCTTGGGAGTAGCTGCATAGGCCACTGTTGGCCTTCATGCTCTTGGAGAATCTTTTTTTTTAAACTACACCTGAAATGGGTATTGGAGACTAGGTATGTTCTTGTGACTCAGCAACTCCCTTACCTGTCTTCTTGCATGTAGAAAGTTTCCTACAGAAAGTGGAGACCCGTCTTCTTCCACCAGTTATTATCTCTTGTCTAAAAACTCCAGCATGACATTCTATAGTACTTAAAATAAGAGACATACTTGTCTTGCTCCTCACTTTAGCGGGAAAAAGACTGGAGTTTCCTATGAGGTTATCTTCAGACTTTGGGGCTGAGAAATGTGTGTATATATAAAAAACCCTTTTAATTCATAGATCAGTCTATGTTAGATAAGTGGTAGGTATTTTACTTCCTTATTCATTTTTTCTTAAGTATACTGATGACATTGCTAATATTTCATGTTTGCCACTTAGAATATATTGACAACTACCAAGAATAGTTCTGTGTGTGTATATGTTAAGCTGTGTATAATTAGACTATTCTTATGCTTCAGAAAAAAATTAAGACAGTGTAATTGAAAAGAATCATTACTTGCTTTAATTATTGGTATTTAGTAGTTACCATTTTAAATCTCCATTATAAAAATCATCATTATGGATTTTAGGTAGGTCCAGTTGGAAGTCAGGTACTGCACTTAATTATGAATAGTCCTTCATTTTTAAAAATGTAAAGTGCTTATAGTTTAGCATTTTCTAGTGTCTGAGTATAAGTATCAGGGCTGCCTAGCTTGCCTTTTCTCTGTGTATACTTAAAGACTTTGACAAAAAATTTCATTTTGTGCAAATATAATTCGTTTTATGCTCTGGCCGTTGTAGCTCAGTTGGTTGGAGTGTCATCCGGTTTTGGGTTCAATTCCCAGTCAGGACACATCCCTAAACTGTTTGTGGCTTTAATCCCTGGTCTGGGCATGGAAGGGAGGCAGACAATTGATGTTTCTCTCTTGCATTGCTATTTTTCTTTCTCTTCCTCCCTCTTAAAAGTGGTGAGATGTCCTCAGGTGAGAATTAAAATTTTTTTTTAAAAGTTCATTTTTTGTGATAATTTTATTTTGGTTATTCAAACTCGATTAAGATGTAACTTACTATGTGAAATGACTAAAGTCTGCCATAACTCTAAATGAACTTCATTGAAGATGTCAAAATTTAGTCAAGAGTTAGCAGCATTGGTTTCTTCATCTCCCTCTGAAATTTTATTAAAGCAAATGGAATTCATCTTACAATGTGTCACTAAGGGAAATGGGGGATTCTGTTCTTAAATATACTTTATATAAACCAGTGCTATCTTATAAAATAGTGTAAGTAACTTACTCTTATTTATATAAGTCTAAGGAATATAAACATTTTCTTTGAATTTCTCTCTGTGAGTTAGATGTAGACTGGTAGAGTTATCTACCCTCAGGTTGAATCAGCATTAACTGATCCATGCATCTCACACAAAAGCCATTAAAGCATTTTGAAACAAGTTGCCTCTGTAAAAAATGTAGTTTTGTTGTATGCATTTAATTTAACTACTATATAATCTTCTTTGACATTGAACATTTGAATAGTAAGAGAGATATGTACTATTTTTCTCAACTTTTTAAAAAATATATTTTATTATACTATTACAGTTGTCCCAATTTTTCTCTCTTTGCCCCCCTCCACCTGATATCCCCAGTTCCTCTAGCAATCCACTCCCTTTGTTTATGTCCACGAGTTATGCATATACCTTCTATGGCCTTTCCATTTCCTATACTGTTCTTAATATCAACCTGTCTATTTTATACCCTACCATTTTTTACTTCTTAATCCCTGCACCTTTTCCCCCATTCTCACCCTCCCTTTCACAACTCATAGCTCTCCAAATGATCTATGATTCTGTTCCTGTTCTGCTTGTTTGTTTAGCATGCTTTTTAGATTCAGTGGTTGATAGTTGTGAATTTATTGCCATTTTCCTGTTTATAGTTTTGATTATCTTTTTCTTATATGATTCCCTTTAACATTTCATATACTAATGACTTGGTGATGATGAACTCCTTTAGTTATACCTGGTCTGGAAAGCACTTTATCTGTCATGCAATTCTAAATGATAGCTTTGCTGGATAGAGTAATCTAGGTTGCAGGTCCTTGCTTTTCATCACTTTGAATATGTCTTACCAGGCCCTTCTAGCCTGCAAAGTTCTGTTGAGAATCAGCTGACCGTCTTTTTTGTTTGTTTTAAGATTTTATGTATTTATTTTTAGAGAGGGAGAAAGAGAAGGAAACATCAATGTTGGGTGTCTCTTGCACACCCCCTGCTGGGAGCCTGGCCCTCAACCCAGGAATGTGCCTGGACTGGGAATCGAACTGGCAACCCTTTGGTTTGCAGGCTGGCACTCAGTCCACTGAACCACATCAGCCAGGGCTGAATGTGATTTCTTTAATTCCTTAGTTGTCGGACTTCCATGCAGCTCAATTTTCTGATGGTGCTGAGTGATATTTGTTCTGTAGTTTAGCTCTGATTTTGCTGTGGTTGTGTGAGGAGGTAAGCTATGTGTACCTACGCCTCCATCTTGACTGGAAGTCCTCTCTTCTCAAATATTTTTTCAAATTGCAACTTAATGCCTTAATTCATGATGTATGAATTGACCATACCATACTCACATTATTCTGAATTTTCTTTTACCTTTACAAGGTATTTGGCAGATTCTCTTGTCTTCATATGCATTGATTGGCATGTGGTAGATAATTTCTTTCTGCCTGAATTTGAGTTTAGTCTATTTGAGGGTATCTCATTATCAAGTTTGTGAAGTGCTTAGCTGTTGCTTTGCAAGAAGTTGTGATCATTTCTACAGTAATGAATATTTGCATCATTAATGTCATTATACACTGCTGCTGTTTTCATGCCTTTGTGTATATACAGTAACTTTATTATATTGCCTAATCATAGTGTAATTTAAGACATTTTGAAGAGCAATTAAGCTCAATACGTTGTAGAACCAACTCTGCATGTAAGTCGAGCAAAAGAATATAGTAACACCTATTATCAAATGTGCACAGGCAGCGACAAGTGTGTCATAACAGCAGCCTCTCTGAGAGCAATTGAAAGCTGCATTTTAATTTCTAAGATGCCTAAATGTAAAAACACAGGTCTTAGAATCAGATAAATATTATATAAAAGTGACCTGGCAGTTTTTAAAAGAAATAAAATGTCTAGAAATAGAAAATAATCCAATAGTGATAATTGAAAATTGTATCAGACAGTGAGATTGGATGAGAGATCACAAGAATTCTTAAAATATATCTTAGGAAGTCAAAGAGATAGAAAATATTGAAGGCAGGTTAAGAGATACAGAGAATAGTGTGAAAAGGTTTGACAAATGTTTTATTGGACTGGAGTGGAGAGGAAAAAATGAAACAAATGTTAATGTTTGAAGAGAGTATAGAGAGAGCTTTCCAGGATGATAAAAGTCCAGTGAATCTCAAGAACCGTAAATAAAATTCCATAATAAGACACATCATTATAAAACAACTTTTGTTTTGCAGAAAATCAAAGAGAGAGTGAAAAATCTTAAAAGCTGGCAGAGGAGAAAAAAGTATCTTCCAATGGATGTCAGATTAATAGCCAACCTTTCAGTAATAATGATGAAAGGTAAAAGATAATGGATTGACATCTTTAAAGAAGAAATTCCCAGTCTGTAATTTCTGACCAAGTGAAATTCTTTTCAAAGAGAAAAATGAAATTAAGCCATTTTCAGCAAAACAAAAATAGTTCAATTCACCAGGAAAATACAACAGTTTTAAAGTTGTGTGTGCATTGTAACAATCAGAAAATAAAGCAAGCATTGACAAAACTACAGAGAAATGTACATAATCTTAGTTGGTTTATAAAAAATTTAACATGTTTTAGTAGTTTTTAAATGCACGTTTCTCAGGAATTGATAGAGTGAATAGACAAACTCAGTAAATATATAGAGTATTTAAACAACAGGATTGACAAATTTAATGTAAGGCATTTATGTAGACCACCATACCCCTTATACATTCAAGTACACATAAAGTTACAAAAATGATGATGTAACAGACCCAAGGCAAGTTTTAACAAATTTCAAATGATTGAAATAATAGAGTATGTTTTCTAATGAGTATGTAGTTAAGGAAGAAATCGGCAGTAAAAGATGTTTTAAAATGTTTGGAAGCCAACCCTGGCTGGCGTAGCTCAGTGGATTGAGTGCGGGCTGCGAACCAAAGCATCTCAGATTCGATTCCCAGTCAGGGCACATGCCTCGGTTGCAGGCCACAGCCCCCAACAACCGCACATTGATGTTTCTCCTCTCTTCCTCCCTTCCCTCTCTAAAAATAAATAAATGAAATCTTAAAATAAAAAAAAAAGTTTGGAAGCCATGAAATACACTTTTAAGTAAACCTTTTATTAAAGTATAAGTAATAAAAGGAAATTAGAAATTTTTTGGAATTGAATGATAAATGTATGCATTTTAGAACTTGAGGGGGCAGCTATAGAATTACTTGTGAAAATGGCTTTAAGTGAGAAAAAAGAAAAAAAGACTAAAAATTATTAATGAACTAGTCGCTTGTAGTAGCCAGCCTTCAAGATCTCTACCTCTTGGTATTCACATTCTATCAGCTCTTGTCTGTGACCAATAGAATTTGGCAAAAGTGATGGTATGTCCTTTCCAAAATAAGAAGAGACACTGTTGTTTTCATCTCAGTTACCCCTCTTTTAACCTTGGATCATTTGCTCTGGCGGAAGCCAGCTGCTCTATCGTGAGTAGCGCTGTGGAGCCCATGTTGTGAAGAAGTGAAACCTTGCCAACTACCATGTGAATGAAGTTGAAAGTGGTTCCTCCAGGCGAATCAGGCTTGGCTATGACTGCAACCTTAGCTGACATCTTCATTATTAGCTCATGAGAAATTGTGAGCCAGGACCATGCATCTAAGCTGCTTTTGAATTCCTGACCCTAAAAAACTGTAAGATAATAATTGTTTAAGCTCTTCAGTTTTAGTTAGTTTCATTTGTTTGCAGGAATAGGTTATTAATATATCTATTTCAAGAAGACTAAAAGAACAAACTCAAAGGAAATGTATGAGTTTTTTTCCCTCTAATGTGAAAATCCTATCATGTTTATTTTTCAGTTGTTGCAGGAAATATATAAGAAAGTTGACATAATGAGGAATATGTTTAATATTGATAAATCATCCA
The DNA here is from genome assembly GCA_004024845.1 of Tonatia bakeri. NCBI lineage: Eukaryota > Metazoa > Chordata > Mammalia > Chiroptera > Phyllostomidae > Tonatia > Tonatia bakeri. Next base: position 172,727 of record PVIA01001555.1, on the reverse strand, counting down.
TTATATAACATTTTGGGGTAAATGGCATAAACACAATCTGTATCTAGATATAATTTTGAGAATCTGGGAGTAAGATTGAGAGTAAATTAATATTCCTTTTCTCTGCAAATCTTTCTAGTAGTCACAGTGGTATCATTAGGAAATTATAAGGTTTATTAGAGAAAATCAAAATAGTGGATCTAGGAAATAGTGATCAGTATCTTCTAGTATCACAAAAGAGATAACCAGATACATACCTTTTGAAGGACCTATATAACAATACCTATGTACTATTTTTTGTGAAAAGAACCTAAATCTTACAGTCTCTAGATCTGCTAACTCATAGGAAATACAGAAGGTTGAGGAACATATTAAGTGATGTAAGGATATGCAGTCAGCAAAATCCCCGATAGGAGAAATACCACACCACAAATGATGTAGTGTCTTCAACACATAGTTTAGGGTGAAAAAAGAAATGTAATAGCTTCAAAAAGATTTAAAGGATATATCAACCAATTGTCATTTATGGACTTTTTTGGGGACCTGATCTTATCAAAGCCATTTATAAGTGAATCAGGAAAGTGTGAACACTGATATTAAGAACTGCTGATTTTTTTTTAGATGTGATAATGTCATATTTTAAAAGGTACCTATAGGGATATGTATGGAAATATCTGTGGATGAAATGATATGATATCCCAACTGAGAATGGGGATGTATGTGAAAGAAGATTGATTATGCATGATTTGGTCATTGTTGGAGCTGAGTCATTACACCATTCTCTCTACTTCTATGTATGTTTTGTTTAATAAAATGCTTTCAGAAAGGGTAGAAATCAATGGAATAATGAACATGTGCAAATCATCAACCAAATAAAAAGTTGGTTCTTTGATAAAACTAATGAAATTGAGTCAGGAAGATAAGGTTTATGGTTATATTTATTTTGGAAAGCTCATATGTGCCCATCCCTTCTAATGCCACCCACCAGGCATATTTCATCTCAAAGATAATATATTATTAAAAATCTCATTTAACTTTGTTTAATAAGGGTGTCTCAAACTTGATTTATCACAGCCATGTTTTCATTCTTAAAACCTTCAAATCAGCCCTGGCTGGTGTGGCTCACAAGATGTTCTGTCTATGAACCAAAGGGTTGCTGGTTCAATCCCCAGTCAGGGCACATGCCTGGATTGAGGGCCAGGTCCCCAGTAGGTGGTGCTTGAGAGGCAACCATACAGGATGTTTCTCTTCCTCTCTTTTTCCCTTCCTTCCCCTCTCTAAAAATAAATAAAACCTTTGTTTTTTAGTATATTTTGACTATGATATTACAGTTGTCCCATATCCCCCCCCTTTATTCCCTTGTGCCCTGCAACCTGCCTCCCTACCTGCATTTCCTCCTTAGTTTCATGTCCATGGATCGTACGTATAAGTTCTTTGACTTATACATTTCCTATACTATTCTTAACCTCCCCTTGTCTATTTTGTACGTACCATTTATACTTCTTATTCCCTATACTTTTCCCCGGGTTCTCTCCCCTCCACCTCTCCACTGATAACCTTCAATGTGATCTCCATTTCTGTGATTCTGTTCCTGTTCTAGTTGTTTGCTTAGTTTTTTTTTTTAGGTTTGATTGTTGATAGGTTTGAGTTTGTTGTCATTTTACTGTTCATATTTTTGATCATATTCTTTTTCTTAGAAAAGTTGCTTACATTTCATATGATACGGGCTTGGTGATGATGAACTCCTTTAACCTGACCTTATCTGGGAAGCACTTTATCTGCCCTTCCATTCTAAATGATAGCATTGCTGGATAGAGTAATCCTAGATGTTGGCCCTTGCCTTTCATGACTTTGAATACTTCTTTCCAGACCCTTCTTGCCTGTAAGGTTTCTTTAGAGAAATCAGGTGAATCAGTCTTACAAGAAATCCTTTGAAGTAACTGTCTCCTTTCTTTCTGCTGCTTTTAAGATTCTCTCCTTATCTTTAATCTTGGGTAATGTAATTATGATGTGCCTGGGTGTGTGCTTCCTTGGGTCCAACTTTTTTGGGCCTTTCTGAGCTTCCTGGACTTCCTGGAAGTCTATCTCCTTTGCCAGATTAGGGAAGTTTTCCTGCATTATTTTTTTAAATAAGTTTTCAATTTTTTGCTCTTCCTTTCTCCTCTGACACTCCTATGATTCGGATGTTGGAATGTTTAAAGTTGTCCCAGAGGTTCCTAAGCCTCTCATTTTTTTGAATTCTTGTTTCTTCATTCTCTTCTGGTTGAGTGTTTATTTCTTCCTTCTGTTCCAAATCTTGATTTGAGTCCTGGTTTCCTTCCCATCACTGTTGGTTCCCTGTGCCTATTCCTTTATTTCACTTTTCATAGCCTTTATTTTTTCTTCTATTTTGTGACCATACTCAACGTTTTCTGTAAGTATCGTGATTACCAGTGTTTTGAATTGTGCATCTGATAGGTGTGCTCTCTCTTCGTCCTCTCCCCTTTGGCTGCCCATCGCTGCCCCTCCTTCTGGTCTGGATTGATGTGTCTTCTTTAACTCCTTGGTTGTTGGACTTCCATACAGTTTGATTTTGTCAGTTCTAATTTTTTGTTTTTAAATTTGTTGTCCTTCCTTTGATTGTGTGAGGAGGCAAAGAGTATCTACCTGCGCCTCCATCTTGGCTGGAAGTCCCAAGAGTCTAAATAAATAAAATCTTTAAAAAATATATCTGTTCTGCTGCTTTCTGTTGTTTCCACAGTAGAACAATACCAAATGTTGTAAATCTTTGAACATACCTTGCTGTTGTCTTTCTGTTTGGAATTCCTCTCTTCTCTCCTTGAAAATATCCACTTATAATCTATGAAAACTTTTGAGTGCTTCTGCTACTCAGTTACCTCCTACCTTTGACTGAGTAGTTACCCTTCTTTGTATTGTTTTAAAACTAGTCACACTGTTTTACTTTTCATGCTATTTTGCATTTATTTGTTTATGCCTCTTAAAAATTTATTGTTAAATTGTGGTTATGGACCTACAATATTATATTAATTTAGGTATACAGCATAGTGACTAGACATATATATAAATGACCAATCTGATAAGCCTAATACCCATATGTCACCATTCATAGTAATTGCAATGTTATTGACTATACTGATGCTATACTTTACACTCCCATGAGGGTTTTAATAACTGGCTATTGTAAGTAATGCTGAAGTGAACACGGGGGGAACACAGGGGTGCGTATATCCTTTTGAATTAGTGTTTTGGATTTCTTCAGATAATTGCTAAGAAGTAGAATCGTTCAGTCATGTGGTAGTTCTATTTTTAAATTTTGAGGAACTTCATACTGTCTTCCATAGTAGCTACACCAAGTTACAATCTTATGCCTATCTTTTCTATGGAAGAAAAGGGCGCTTTGAGGCAAGGTTATGTGTGGTTTTTTTAAATTAAGGTATAACTAACATAAGATTGTTTTATTTGTCCTCATATCCAGAGAGTCTGGCAGTGTCTTTGGCATATACTTATTAAATGTTTTTTTTTAAGTAGGTTCTGTCAGAAAAACTTGAGGGTAGCCTTAGAGACTAATCACCATTAATAATAATTTCTATGGGTGGGTATTTATCTTCTTTGGTAGAATGTTAGAAAATACATTATGAATACAGGGTGGGGCAAAAGTTGGTTTACAGTTGTATGTGAAAGTTTATTTTTGTATTATTATTTATACGTCATTAAGTTATTTTCCATATGAACAACTACAAAGCTACTTTGCCCCATTCTGTATAACTCACTTAAATGACCTTTTAAAATCCAACTCATATGTAAGTTGGGAGCTGCCCAACTTATGGTTGAAATGTGTATATTTTGTAAAAGCTCATAGTTCTAAAACTTTAAGAAATACTAGAGCCCAAATATTGTGAAGAGGAAGTAAGGTGTTTCCCCTATTTTTACCTGTAACTACCACTAAGAACTAGTGAAATTGTGTGGATTCCTTAATTCCATTACCCGCTAAAGTCTCTCTGCAGGGGAATGGATGTTATAAGAAGATAAAAGCCTCTTTTGCTTTAATGTAATTTAAATAATCACATTTGACCAGTGGTCACTGTATTGGACAGCACATCTCTAAGTGTTAGATTTCATTTTATGGTAATAGGGAGTCATTACTGGTATTTGAATGGGAGAGATGAGATGATTGCATTTTAATTTAACAAATCTCATTAGTAGCTGTGTATAGGTGGAAGAAATTGAAGCTACTGAGACCAGTAGGAAGCTACATAACAGCTCAAATGAGTGTATTTATGTTATACAATGGCTGATAATTGGATGAAAATTTGAGTGCAAAGTCAGTAAAGTTGATTTTGTAATTTCATAATTGCTTATTTTATTACCTTGGACCATGACCTATTTAGTAACAGAGTCTATATCTTAATAATGGTACCATAGTGTTTTGAGCCTTTGCTAAATGTGAGGCCTTAAATTTATTATTTATATCATGTAGTGCTCTTAGCCCTATGAGGTAGGAAATATTATCTTCATTTTACAGTTGAAAAACAGAGTGGCAGAGATAGCAAATGCAAAAAGATTTGAAAGGGAAAGAATACAATTAAAGTCATGTGACAAACGGGATCATGAAATATTTAAATGTGCTCATGTTTAGCATGGAACATTTTTTGTTTTGTGAGAGCTTCCTAATTTTGGCACATAGTAGGTTATAAAAATAATATTAATTAATACTTATGAGCATATACTACGTGGTAGGCATTATGTTCTAAGTCTTTAATGCATTTCAGGTGACTTAATTTTCACCATAGCCCTGTAAAGAGAGGTACTATTGTTATCCTCATTCTTACAGAAAAAGAAACTGATGTGCAATCGATCATAGGGTTACTTGTTCAAGAAAGTGACAGCAGGGATTTAGGGATTTGGCCGCAGTGCTCCTGCAGTACTTATTAAATTTATGTGTTGTGTTAATTAATATTGTACATATGCGGAGATAGATCCTGTGGTGTTTTCAATATACCAGACTCCTCTTAACTGTGCAAGTGACCAAGCTTGAGATTCACTTAATATTTCTGGGTGTGTGGAGATCTTTCTTTTTATGCCTTTGGCAGTAAAGTATAGATCCTCAAAGGCTTTACTCAGGATGTGTGGAATGTGGATGATTTTTGTGTTAAATTGTTTTTGGCTTCGAGTTTATTGATTCTGATTAAATTCTCTTTTTGCCCACTGAACTCCGTTTTATTCCTGTTCATGGTTCAAAGACAGGGTAGTGCAGTGTGAGGAGTATAGTTGGATTCATATGGCCTTTCATGTTAAAACTAGTACTTTGATTATTAACTTTGTGCCTGTGGACAAGTTGCATATCCTTAGAACTTCCCTATTCTGACTTAAAATGGGGGAAATGAAACCTCTGGATAGTTGTAAGAAATAAATTGGATGATAATATATACATATGTGTAATGCAGTTTAATGTTTGCTCTAGTACTTAGCAGATGCTCAAAAAACTAAAGAAACTAACTGCTTTACTTCTCACTAAATGAAACATTTACAAATTTAAGTACCATTTCTTTCCTCATAGTTGCTCAACTTCCTAGGAGAACTCTGTACTTGTTAAACACTTGGTAGTTCTGACCTTTAGACTTTGAACCAGATACTGTAGAGTTCCTAAATAAACTATGAGGGAGAAATGCATTAATTCTTTATGGCATTATGAGACTATTTTGTTTCTACTTTTACTAAGAGAGACTCCTCTGCTTTATTGAAAAGGAACAATGATAAGGAAAACTCCAGCTACTTGCATTTCTGGAGCCCTATCTTGAATGGATCAATGAATGAATGAACGAATGAAGGACATGCTAGTTGGAAATTAAAAACAAGTAATGAAATCCTTGAGAAAATTTCTCATGAGTTCTTTTTCTGAAATGTTTCCATCTTATTTCTCAATGATGATGTAGATAGTGGCAATTTATGATCTGATTTTGGAACAGAATATTAATAGAAAAACAAATACACAAAAGGTCAGCAGTCTGCATATTCTGAGAACATTCTTTTAGGAATTCAGATTTCTAACGTAATGCTTTTATTTTAGGGAAATAACTAATGACTAAGTAACTAATAGCTTCTAACTATCATTTTGAAATCAAAGAAATGTTCAAATTTGGACATCATTTTTAATGATGTAGTTATATTTAAATAGACATTTTTCTGATGAATTAGTTTTTCAAGTCAGCTTTGAGATATCTTATCACAAATACACAGATTATAAGTGTCAAATTTGATGAGTTATGATACAGACACACATTGATATAGCTACTACCCTAATAAAAAAATAGAAAATCTCTGTCACCGAGGAAAGTACCCTTTTTGTGCCTCTTTTTAGTGTTCTGAAAGACAGCCAGTGGTCTAATATCTGTAACCCTGCTCTAGAACTTTTTAAAAAAGATTTTATTATTATTTTCAGAGAGAGGGGAAGGGAGGGAGAAAGAGGGAGAGAAACATCAATGTGTGGTTGCCTCTCATGTGGCCCCCAGTAGGGACCTGGCCCTGCAACCCAGGCATGTGCCCTAACTGGTAATCAAACTGGCAACCCTTTGGTTCATAGGCCGGTGCTCAACCCACTGAGCCACACCAGCCAGGCTAAAACTTTGTATAAATGGTATTATACAGTGTATATACTTGAATGCCTGCCATCTTTTGCTGAACATGTTTTTAAAATTTTTTTGTTGTATCAATACTTCATTCATTATTAGGGAATAGCATTGCACTGTGTGAATATGGCACAATTTTTATCATTTAACCTGTTGATGGATTTGTGGGGTTTTTTTTTTTTTAAATATTTTATTTATTTATTTTTAGAGAGGGAAGGGAGGGAGAAAGAGACAGAGAGAGAAACATCAGTGTGCGGTTGCTGGGGGCCATGGCTTGCAACCCAGGCATGTGCCCTGACTGGGAATCAAACCTGCGATGCTTTGGTTTGCAGCCCGCGCTCAATCCACTGAGCTACGCCAGCCAGGGCGATTTGTGGGTTTTTTTATAGCTTTGGGCTATTACAGATAATTCTATGAACATTTTTTTAAAGCATAATGAATATTTTTTTTTTACTGAATTTATTGGGGTAGTGTTGGTTAATAAAATTATATAGGTTTCAGGTGTATAGTTCTATAATAAAACATCTGTATACTGTATTTTGTGTTCAACCCTCCAAATCTCTTTCCATTGCCACTTATCCTCCACCCCCACCCCCATTTCTCTCTGATAATCATCATACTGTTGTCTTTGTCTTCTTAATCCCTTCACTTGTTCACCTATCCCTAACCCTCTGTTGGGGGGCTCTACCCGCAGGGTGCCCCCTGGCCACCATGGATGAGAATAAGTTTACCAAGACATGATCTGTTGGGGAGGAAATGTGGTAGTCTCTTAAAGGAGAAGGGCCAAGAGCCTTTTCCTCAGTGGGCTTTTATTGGGTTCATTTTTCACAGGAATACAGGTAAAGCTCATTAATCATTGTTAGGCAGTAAGGATCAAACAGTAGATAACATGCAAAGAACTCTGGGGGCCTATTCTGAGTCAGGATCTGTTAGCTAAAGGGCTACAAAACTTTGGGAAACAAACTCATTTCCTGCTCGGACCCTTATCATTTAATTGAGAGCATTCTTAGCAAAGCAGGTTTCACAGGAGTTTATGTATTCTTTCTTAGGCCTGATCACCTCAGGGAACCCACCCTTTCCAGCACAGGACTGCACCACCCTCTGTCATTGTTTCAGGCTGAAGTCAGGCAGGGGAAATAAGGCATCAAGAGATTAGGAGACTTCTTGCAGACAGAATGAGGACTCAGGCTATGGGTAAGGGTCGATCACCCCTTTTCTCCACAGCCTCTCAAGTCCTTCCCTGAGGGTCTCCTCATGATCGTGCCTGTCTTAGGTCATTCCCCCCTTGGGGAATCTTACCCATCATTGGCCAACTGCTCAAGCATTGGGGGCCAGGCAGGGTGAAGTAAAAGGAGCAGAGGCAGCACCCCTGCCAGGAAGATAAGCTTTGTCTCCTTAGTGGCTTCTGGTCAGAAGGTCTCCCACTCAGTCAGTCTTAGCCATGGTGGGGTTAACAGCTTCTGAAACTAGGCAGGGTGGTTCCCAACAATCCTCTTTGTCTCTGACAGCTGTCAGTCTTCTTTTATGAGTCTGTTTATGTTTTGTTTGTTATTTTTTTTTCATTATATTCCACATATGAGTGAAATCATATGGTACTTGTCTTTCTCTGACTGGCTTATTTCACTTAGCATAAGGTCCATCCATGCTGTTGCAAAGGGTAAGATTTCCTTCTTTTTTTACTGTTGAATAGTATTCCATTGTGTAAATGTATCACAGCTTTTTAATCCTCTTATTTATTGATGGATACTTGGGCTACTTCCAGATCTTGGCTATTGTAAATAATGCTGCAGTGAACATAGTTGTGCATTTATCCTTTCAAATCAGAATTTTGTGTTCTTTGGATATATTCCCAGATGTGGAATCATTGTGTTTTAGCAATTCCATTTTTAATTTTTTGAGGTAACTGCATACTGCTTTCCACAGTGGCTGCACTAATCTGCATTCCCACCAACAGTGTGAAAGGGCTCCCTTTCTCCACAATCCTTGGTGCTTGATGTTTGCTAATTGTTGATGATAGCCATTCTGACGGTGTGAGGTGATCTCTCACTGTGGTTTTAATTTGCATTTCTTTAACTGTTAAGGACATCTTTTCAAATGTCTGTTGGCCATCTCTGGGTCCTCTTTAGAGCAGTGTCTTTTTGGGTCCTTTGCCCATTTTTTAACTGGATTCTTTTTTTGGTGTTGAGTTGTATGTTTTTTATAAATTTTGGATATTACCCACTTACCAGATGTATCAATGAACATGTTCTTCCATTTAGCAGGTTGTCTTTCTATTTTGTTGATGGTCTTTTCTGCTGTGCAAAAGCTCTTTAGTTTGATGTAGACCCATTTATTTATTTTTCTTTTGTTTGCCTTGCCCAAGGTGATATTGCGGAAAAAATATTGTTATGAGAAATGTCTGAGATTTTAATGCCTATGTTTTCTGCTAGGATTTTTATGGTTTCAGGTCTAACATTCCATGAACATTTTTGTACAAGTGTTTTGTGGATATGTTATCACTTCTCTCAGGAGAAAATGGATAGGCCATGTGGTAAATGTAAATGCCACATTATTTTCCAAGTGATTATACTATTTTATATTCCCACCAGAAACATGAGTTCCAGTAGCTCTACATCTTTACTTATACTTGATATGGTTAGTCTAATTTTAGCCATTCTAGTAGTTAATAAATGATGCTTTATTTGATTTCAGTTTGCGTTTCCCTGAATAACTAATGATGTTGAACATGCTTTTGTGAACTATTTAGCTATTGGTGTGTCCCCTTCTGTAAAGTGTTTTAAATGTTTTGCCCATTTTTAAATTGAATTACTGGTTTGTAAATTCTTGATGTAAGTTCTTTGTCAGATATATGTACTGAGAATATTTTCAGCTGCTATATGGCCTTTTAATTTTCTTTTTTTTTTTTAAGATTTATTTATTTTTAGAGAAGGGGAAGGGAGGAGGAGAGGGAGAGAAACATCAGTGTGTGGTTGCCTCTTGCATGCCCCCTGCTGGGGACCTGGCCTGCAACCCAGGCATGTGCCCTGACAGGGAATTGAAACAGCGACCCTTTGGTTTGCAGGCCTGTGCTCAATCCACTGAGCCACACCAGCCAGGGTGGCCTTTCATTTTTCTTAATGATGTCTTTTGATGAGTGAAAGTTTTTAATTTTGATTAAAACCATTATATTTTTTTTCTTTTTTTTTATGGTTTGTGATTTTGTGTCCTAGATAAAAATTTTTTTGCCTACCCCAAGGTTACAAAAGTATTCTCTTATATTTTCTTTTAGATTATTTTAGTTTTCATTTTTATGTTTAGGTTAATGATACATTTTCTGTTTAATTTTACTTGTGCATTTTATATTTCTCATTAATTCATTTAACAAGTATTTGTTGAGTACCTGGTCAGTGCTAGGCACTATTTTAGGTACTTGGTATCTGTTAGTAAACAAAAAGAGGTCAGTCATGGTGAGCTCTAGATAGGTCCTACACTGTGAAACCTTCATTTTATGGGAAGTGACAGACAAATTAATAAATAAGTAAATTACAGAGTATGTTAGAAGGTGGGAAAGAAACATGAAGACGGGCAACAGATGGGACAAGGTAAAAGTGAGTAAGAAGGTTTGCAGTGTGCCCTGGCTGGTGTGGCTCAGTGCATTGAGTGCTGGCCTGAGAACCAAAGGGTCACTGGTTTGATTCCCAGTCAGGGCACATGCCTGGGTTGTGGGCCAGGTGCCCCAGTTGGGGGCATGTGAGAGGCAACCACACATTGACGTTTCTCTCCCTCTCTTTTTCCTCCCTTCCACTCTCTATAAATAAATAAAATCTTTAAAATTTTTTTTAAAAAGGTTTGCAATTTTAAGAAAGGGTAGTACAATTAGGTTTCATTGAAAACGTCATTTAAAGAGTGACTTGAAGAAAATGAGGGAGTTAGCCATTCACCTACCTGAGAGAAGAGTGTTCTGGGGAGAGAAAACAGCCATTACAAAGGCCTTAAGGTTGGGGCATGGCTGGCATGTCCCTGTAACAGCCAGCAAGCCAGTGTAGTATAGGGTAATAATGGATAAGGTTACAGAGAGAGAGGAACGCAAGTTTTTAAGTCTTATGGGATATTAAGACTGTAACTCTTTGTGTGAGTGACACAAAAAGCCATTTGAGGGTTCGCTATACAGTGGAACCTTCATTCTTGAACTTGATTTGTTCCAGAAAACTTTTGGAGAACCAATTTGTTCAAAAACAGAATCTCCTTTGTTTGTCACATGAAAGATGCATGACTGATCATACAGGTATAAGCATGAGAGGGTTGTCAGGTAGAGAATTGAGACCTGAAGTTTGTTAGACAACTGAGACATTAAAAAAATATTTATTTATTTTAGAGAGAAGGGAAGGGAGGGAGAAACAAAGGGAGAGAAACATCCATCAGTTGCCTCTTGTATGTACCCCAACCAGGACTCAACCAGCAACCAAGGTATGTGCCCAGACTCAGAATCCAACCAGCAACCTTTTTCCTTGCAGGATGACACCCAACCAGCTGAGCCACACCAGTCAGGGCAACTGAACCTTTTCCTTTTTTTTAAATGAACAACCTGGTCAAGAACCAAATTGTTCCAGAATGGTGGTTTGACTGTACTTAGAACATATGTCTTCCTGAGTATCACTTAGAAATTTCATTTTATTTCTTCTTCTTCTTCTTTTTTAAACTATTTATTTATTTAGAGAGAGAGAACAGAGCGAGAAAGGGAGAGATTGATGTGTGAGAGACACATTGATTAGTTGCCTCTCACACAAACCTACTGGGGACCTGGCCCACAACCCAGATGTGTGCACTGACTGGGAATCAAACCAGTATCCCTTCAGTTCCCAGGCTGGCACTCAGTCCACTGAGCCACACTGACCAGGGCTTTATTTCTTCTTTAGATTTATCCACTTACATTTGCTTAATAGGAGTAAAAACTTTTTTTTTCCCTCACAGATAGCCTTAATACACAAATGTTTTTTATTTCAGAAAGATCCAGATTACCTGAAGCTATGGTTGGACAATTTTGTTTCCAGCTATGAACAATTCTTAGATGTTGACTTTGAAAAGCTGCCTACCAGGTATGTAGAAACACTTAATAATCTTACCATTGGGTGAGTTTGTTAATTTTTGGCACAAAGACTTCATTGGGACATATACAAGGATAACAGTTATGTGACACACAACGATACTCTATATTATATAACCCTACTCTCAGGGTAGATATTGCTAATTGAACACAGCAGTCTTTTTTTGCTGATACTAGACTTGGCTTCTGGAAGTCCCTTTTCCATTTTGGTCAGCCCCTGGCAACTGGGTGTCCTGCAGTTCACTTCAATTCTGACACTACGTGAAGTTAGCACCAGAATCTGCAACTTAAGGGCAAAATACTGCATTAGACAACCTTTACTTCAAACATTGTTTGCAAGTCTTAAGAGCTTTGCACACTTCTTACCAACTAGCTATAAATTTGGGAGTTCTCACAACTTCCTCAGGTTCAGCAATTTAATAGAACAACTCACAGAATTCACTGAAAGCACTGTACTTGTGGTTATGGTTTTATCATAAAGGATTCATTTAGGACAGGACCTGGAAAGGTTTTGATGCACAGCTTCCATACTCTGTCCCTATGGAGTCAGGGCATGTTGCCCTCCCTGAAATCAGTGTGTTCAAATAAGGAAACTCTGAGCTTTGGGTGTCCAGAGTTTTATTGGGCCTTATTACCTCATTGACCATATGGTTGAACTCAGTCACCAAGTTCTCCCTCCCAGAAAGTAGGAGGGAAGAGGGGTCTTTTAGATGTGGCTAGCTCCTCTCAGAACTGTCAAAGGGTGCATCATGAGCCACTTAATTTGCATAAAATTTGTTTATTATACCAGAGGCATTCAAGTTGAAACTTACATTTATTTCTGGCCGTAGAGTAGGGCCTTAGAAGAACATCTGAAAGGAGGTGAAGTATTTATAATTTTAAAAGCTAGATCTGAACATGCATAAATGGGGGGAAATTCAAATCTTATGGCAAAGTGCAAATATAAATCTTTTCTCCCATTCTTCTTCCTACCACCATTTCCCAACTCTCACAATTCCCAGATCCACTTCTCAGATAAAGTTGTATCTCAAGCCATCTTGAAGATCTGCTACTTGTAGGTCAGGTAACAGAGGTTAAGTTGGCTGGGTTAAAAAGCTGGAGAAATGAGTAGACACTTTAGCTACAAAAGGAACCCCATTTAGAGAGATGTATTGAGGAGGAAGGGAGAAATGGGTGGTGTTTGATGATGAGAAAGAATATCTGGAGAATTAGAAATCTTCGAGGAGGAAAGCATTTGTAGTTTGGGAATGGAGGCAGGCAGTAAGAGGGTAGGCACAGATGCGTTGAATCTTGAGAATCAAATGGGAGGCCAGATCGTGAAGTGCCAGGTGTACACTGTTTATGGACTTCGATTTTTTTTGTTACGGAAGTCTCTAGTAAAGACTTTTCTGTCCACGAGTGTAATAATCAAGTTGTTCTTAAAGTTGCTTTGGTGACATTTGGAGGTTGGATTGAAAAGGGTTGAGACTGAAGGCAAGAAGCCCAGTTAAGAGGTGATTGTAATAATTTAGAGAAAGAACTTAGTAGAACTTTTAACCAATGCATTGAACTAAAGAAAGGATGTGGTTGTGTTCCAAAAGCAGCAGTGCTTCATTATTTAGAAATACAGTTTCAGAGTTCTTCATTAGATTGTGAGTATTTGTAACAGGTTTATACAGTATTAAGTCTTTAACTCAAAATAAGATTATATGTTATTGATTTTCTACTCATAAAATATTGTTGTAGTTTGTTTTTAGAAGTGCTTCTTAAATAATTTATAGCTCATTTCAAATGATGAGCCTAAGAGATTTTTATGGAGTTAAGATTTGTGCCTTTGAATAGTTGGGGTTTACTAAGAGGCACTTGTTATCACCTTTACATTATTAATGTCTCTTTTTGGGGGTGTCATTTCTAAAAACATTATGTAAACATATATTGCTACTACTGTATTAAAAGTAAGTGAAAGCATGCCAGGAGCATTGCTTTATTTGTGATTTTGTTGGCTTATTTAAAATTGTATTTTGTGTTTTTGTCAGAAAACTGAATGATAAATTTAGATTTTACTAGTAGTAAACTTTAAATTTTTCAAGTGAATGCTATGTCCAAGATATATGAAATTAATTTAGTCAACCTTAAAAATAAGAAAATCTCATGTGATCTTTTAAGGTAAACTGACTTTATAGAATTTACAAGTTAGAGAGTTTATAACACAAGGCAAGGATTGTTTTTACTAGAATTCAAAGCCTTGAAATTTAAGCTGGACTTCTTTCTGAGATAGATTGAGACAATTATCAGCTCTTTAGTACAGACATTCAGTAGCCAAACAGAGGAGTGAAACAGCTTTCTGGAACACATTTGGGAAATTTCATCGAAAAGGAGCATAGAGTTTTAGGCTAGAAAGTCCTAGAGGTGGGAAAATGCTTCTACATTCTTAAATTCTCATCGTATTAGGAACGTGGCTAAAAATTTTAACTTTGTCTATACATCATGTTCTAACCAATCCCCAGTTTTTTATAATGAGATTAGGGGAAAAAACCAAGCATAGGTTTCTCTTTTAGAAGCTGTTTCTTTTTCTGTTTAGTAAGGTAAAAAGCATGTACAGGTAGAGAATGAGACATCTGAAGATAAAAGGGACTAATCCTTTAAGTAACTAGGATTGAATATTAAGAAACATGATGTCTTTCTTGTTTATGTTTTTGGAAAAGTGAGAAGGAAAAGTTCAGCTGAATCTTGAAAATAAGTTATGTTTAAATCTTTGTATATTATTTTAAAGTTACTCTGGTTATTCTGATCACCTCTATTTTAGTTTTCAGGCAAGAAAAAATATATATAAAAATTAGACTTTTCTGGTACCATCTATAAATAAGAGAGAATGAAAGATTCCACAGCTACAAGTGAAGCTATGCTCAGACTTACTATTATTATTTTTTCAACCTTGGTTTCAAACTTTATTCCTAGGCTTCTTTAGCTTAATTAGCTACAAAAAAAAATGATTCATGTAGAAGCAAAAATTGAAAAGAGCTGCAGTGTCCAAGGAACTAGTGCTTAAAAATACTAGAGATCTAAATTTTATCAGATCCATAAACAAAATTTGTAAAAGCAGTCATAATGTAAAACAGCAGCTTCCAGTAACTTCTGCAAATTCATCTTCTTCAGAAGTTGACTCAATTCAGTTTGCTTCATTCTTGGAAGCCTCATCAAAATTCTCCACAAGATCTGGAACTTCATCATCATCATCATCCTCCTGTAACAAGTAGTGCTTTTCCATCCACAGGTTGTTTGGGCAAAGCCTCAGCGAGTCTCCTTAAACTAGTCAGACTGTCAGCATGAAGCTGATTTAAGGTGCTGGGCAGCATTGCTGTCAGCCGCTGTGTCTCAGTGTGGCCTGTGATGGTGAAAGTGTTCACTGCCAGAGATGCCTGAACTCGAGGGTTGTTAAAGTGGGTCATTGTTCCTAGGTTTGTGATCATATTTACCTCTTCAATACCAGAGATATTGTTTACCCCTAACTTCACTAAAATGAAACATGTGTTTTCGTAACATGGTTATAGAATTTGACAATCTTGGTAATGTGCCCTGTGATTTGTTTTCTGTGTAATTTAATTAAAGTCAGGTGTTTATTTTATAAAACACTTTACATTGCAGTGTGATTCAGAAAGACGTTAGTAATAAGTATCATATTTTTATGTGACTACTAGTAATGTGCTTTAAATTTTTCTGTCCACAGTGAACAGAGTAGCCTTTTATTCAGTGTAAGAATAGTAATACTTTATACTAAGCATTGTCAGCAGATAAACAATTAACAAGGTATAATTGTTCTTTAACAGTAGGAGTTTTTTTAGGGTGCTCCTTTGAGGTTTGGACATTTTTCTGAATAGAGATAGGGAAAAAAGTGACTTATGAAAGATTCTTAGGCTGTAGTAATTGTACAAAATATGGAAAATATTACATTTTTTGGAGTTTTTTACATATTTCAAAGCTTAAAATGCACATTGACTTTCTGGTTTCAGAGCCCTGTGAAATAAGGCGGATGACACTGTAGTTTTATAGACTAGGGAACTTTAGAGATTAAATGAAGTGCTTCATGTTACAGAGGTGGAATTTAGTATGCAGGTCTTATGACTTAGAATCTAGGGACTTTTTATTTTAAGAGACACACAGAAGAGCCAGTCACATCTCATGTTGGCTTTTGCCCTTGAAGAACAATTTAGTCTTTTAAAATTTTTTTTAAAAATTTATTTATTTTTTTGAGAGATAGGAAGGGAGAAAGAGAGAAACCTTGATTTGCTATTCCACCCATTCATGCATTCATTGGTTGGTCCCTGCCCAGGGATGGAACCCACAATCTTTTCGTATCAGGACAAATCTCTAATCAGCTGAGCTACCTGGCCAAGGCTAACGATATCATTTTCTTACACAGAAACCAGTTGTCAAAAATATTAAAATATTACTTAAAAAAATCTGTTGATGCTTATACTTGAGGTTTTACATTCACCTCTTTATCTTTTTGCTTTTCTTTTGCTGATTATCTTCTCTCTGTCTTCTGATCACATGGCTTGGATAACCTACAGGTAGGCAAATATTGTTTAATAAAGGTACTAAACAATACCTATTTCTATTTGCTAGTTATTTTTTTTAGAAATGCTGAGCACATATACATAGATATATTACATTTCTCTATGCACATATACATAGATATATTACATTTCTAAATAGAAAATGAACTAATTTATGTTCTAAACATTTTCTTTTAAAATAGCAAAATTTAAAATATAAAAAGCCTCTCTGTCTTTTTCTCTTTTTAGTAAATCTCCTCTGAAGTAAGACTGACCTCTCTAAAAATCTTCTAAAGTGTCACTTGTCATCTGGTGGTGTCTTGCAGAGAAGAAGGCAGAGAATATCTGGAATAAAAGAGCCTCTTTAGGATTTGAGCTGAATATACAATTCCTCTAACATGTGAAATATTTTCTTCCTGTATTTAAACACTCTTTTTTCCCTGGCTGGCGTAGCTCAGTGGATTGAGCGCGGGCTGCGAACCAGGCATCGCAGGTTCGATTCCCAGTCAGGGCACATGCCTAGGTTGCAGGCCATGTCCCCCGGCAACCGCACATTGATGTTTCTCTCTCTCTCTCTCTCCCTCTGCCTTCCCTCTCTAAAAATAAATAAATAAAGTCTTTAAAAATAAATAAATAAACACTCTTTTTATTTTGTTCCCCTCATATTGTAGGGTAGATGACATGCCTCCAGGAATATCTCTGCTTCCTGACAATATTCTGCAGGTTCTGAGGATCCAGCTACTACACTGTGTTCAGAAAATGGCAGATGGGTTAGAGGAACAACAGCAAGCCTTATCAATTTTGCTTGTCAAATTCTTCATTATTCTTTGCAGGTATCTGGTACAAATAAACTAGTTATTTGTTTTAAGTAAATATTACCAAAATGGTAATGCATTTATTGATTATTACTGGTATTTTTTCCATACAGAGTGTTAAAGAATGAGTGCAACTTTTGCAGTAGGTTTTTTTTTATTATATTAGAAAGCCTTTTAGTTACTATACCTAGTTATAGAGAAATTCAGCCAAGATTTTTTAAAAATTGCTTTAGAGTAAAGACAGCAACAGGAGTTTTCCTAACCAAGAGTTTATTGCACTGCTATTTTCTGTGTGGTACTCACCTATAGACATATATTCATTTTTAGTACTGTGCATTGTCATTTTTGAAATGCATTGTTCTAATATTTTATTTTACAGCTGTACCAAGGAAGTATAATTATTCTACATCTTGTATTTTCCAGATTTATAAATAATTAGATCTGTGGTACTTAAATTTTGATATGCCTAAGTAGCAACTGGGAAACTTAATAGAAATACAGACCTTGATCCTTACATACAGAATTTCTGATACAAAAGCACTTGGGCATTTTTATTTTTCACAAACTCCAAATTAATATGCATAACGGAATTTAAGAACTGTCGAGTTGGGCCATCACATATCTCTTAAAAGTCTGGTTTTTTATTTTTATTTTTAAATATTTTATTGTTTATGCTATTATAGTTGTCCCAATTTCCCCCCTTTGCCCCCCTCCACCCAGCCTGCCCCCCCACTTCCATAGTCAATCACCACACTATTGTCCATGTCCATGGATCCTTCATATATGTTCTCTGACTACTCCCTTTACCTTTCAATCAGTCTCTGCCTCCCCCTCTTAGAGCTGTCAGTCTGTGCCATGGCTGTATGTCTCTGGTTCTGTTTTGCTCATGAGTTTATTTTGTTTGTTAGATTTCTCTTATAAATGAGATCATATGGTATTTATCTTTCACCAACTGGCTTATTTCACTTAGCATAATAGTTTCCAGTTCCATCCATGCTGTCACAAAAGGTAGGAATTCCTTCTTTCTTTCTGCTGTGTAGTCATCGTGTAAATGTACCGCAGTTTTACTACAGTTGTCCCAATTTTTCCCTATTTGTCCTCCTCTGCCCAGCCCACTCCCCACTCCTACAGTCAGTTCCCACATCTTGTCCATGTCCAAGGGTCATTCATACATGTTCTTTGATCCCTTCCCCTTCTTTCTACCATTATCCCCTTCCTCCTGCCTCTCTGGCCACTGTCAGTCTGTTCCATGTTTCCATGCCTCTGGTTCTATTTTGCTTATTAGTTTATTTTCATTAGATTCCTCTTATAAGTGAGATCATATAGTGTTTGTCTTTCACTGCCTGGCTTATTTCACTTAGCATAATAGTTTCCATTTCCATTCATGCTGTCACAAATGGTGGGAGTTCTTTCTTTTTGCTGCATAGTACTCCATTGTATACATGTACCACAGTTTTTTTATATACTCATCTACTAATGGGCACTTAGGCTGTTGCCAAATCTTGGCTATTGTAAATAGTGCTGCTATGGACATAAAGGTGCATAAATTCTTTTGAATTGATGTTTCGGGATACTTAAGATATATTCCCAGGAGTAGAATCACTGGGTCAAAAGGCAGTTCCATTTTCAGTTTTTTGAGGAAATTCATACTGTTTTCCACAGTGGCTGCACTATTCTCATTTGCATCAGCAGTGCACTAGAATTCTCTCTTCTCCACATCCTTGCCAGCACTTACTGTTTGTTGTTACATTAATGATAGCCATTTTGGCAGGTGTGAGGTGATATCTCATTGTGGTTTTAATTTGCATCTCTCTGATGACTAGTGATGTTGAGCATCCTTTCATATGTCTTTGGGCCCTCTGTGTGTCTTCTTTGGAGAAGTGTCTATTGATATCCTTTGCCCATTTTTTAATTGGATTATTTGTTTTCCTGGTGTTGAGTCATAGAAACTCTTTATATATTTTCTAGATTAAACTCTTGTTCAATGTGTCATCCGCAAATACATTCTCTCATGCATTTGGTTCCCTTTTTATTTTGTTGATGGTTTCTTTAGCCATGCAGAAGCTTTTTAATTTGATGTAGTCCCATTTGTTTATTTTTTTATTCCCCTTGCACTAGAGGATGTATTTGCAAAAATATTGCTATGCAAGATGTCTGAAATTTTACCACCTATATTTTCCTCTAGGATTTTTATGGTACCATGACTTACATTTAAGTCTTTTATCCATTTTGAGATTATTCTTGTGTATGGTGTAAGATCGTAGTCTGGTTTCATTTTTTTGCATGTACCAGTCCAGTTCTCCCAACAGCATTTATTGAAGAGATTGTCTTTATTCCATTGTATGCTCTTGCCTTCTTTGTCAAATATCAGTTGACCATAAAGACATTTATTTCTGTGCTCTCTATTCTGTTCCATTGATCTGCGTGTCTGTTCTTAAAAATTTGTTTGAAGGCATTTCCTGCTGTATATACTATTTATTTCATAAATATTTTATAGTAATTAATAGTCTAATAGAAACTTAATTTACTTATTATTTACATTTTACTTAATTGTTCCTTGCCTTTGATTGCAGGGATCATAGAAAGGGTAAGCAAAAATTGTTAAAACATTTCTCCCCTAATTTAGGCTCTCTAAGAACCTTAGGCATGTTTCTGATTTTGTGGGTTTTTTTGTCTTTAAAGTTGAGAAGAATACCACAAAAATGATAAGGATTGAGGGAAAAGAATTTACTCAGGTGGTAATATACATGTTGGCCACTGTGATAGTGGATTTGCTATATTTTCTCCTGTTAACTACCTAGTGCAATTATTATTATTATTATTATTATTATTATTATTTAAATTTTACTTTAATAATAGTTGTTCAAGTACAGTTTTCTGTCCTTTACTCTCATCCCAGCGCACCCACCGATCCCTCCTCACCTCCCTCCTATTTCCACCCCCCCTAGTTCCTAGCACAATTATTGAATTCAAAAATCCTGTAGATAAGTAACTGTTATAAGTCTAATATATTTAGCTCTTGGTAATAGAGGGGAAGCACTGGAATTTTCAACACATTTTTTGTTTGTTTTTTTTTGGTAGGAGATAATCTCTGATGATAAATTTAATGTTCAATAGCTGGTAGTCACTGACACTTGGTGATACTAAAGAAAGTAGACTGGTTGTTCATCAGTTTGATTATTATCTTTAAATTCATGCAGAAATTCATTTATTGCCTGAATTCAGGGCAAACTGAATTAAGTTTCTTACCCTTGGTATGGAACTATTTCTTATTGACGTATAACACGCATAAAGTGGTCAGATCACAAAGGTACAGCTAAATACATTATAAATTGAATACACTCATCACCACTCAAGGTCACGAAATAGGACATTATTGGTACCCCAGAAGCCCATTCTATGCCCTCTGAATGCTATCCCTCACCACTCTCCAAAGTTAACTATTACTCTGACATTTAATACTATAGATTAATTTTGTCTGATTTTTAACTTTATATAAATCGAATTGATTAAATAATTTTTATTCTTTGATGTCTGGCTTTTTTCTCTTTTTTTTTTTCCTTTTTACTTTTTTGAGTTTTGCTTAACTTTTTCTGTATTGTTTATTTTGATCTTCAGACTTGTGTTGTCTTCTGAGCTGAATAGTTATTTTTGACTGAGTGCTTTGCATTGCTTTAGAAAAATTGTAGAGATAGTTTCAGGCCTAAGATGATACTACCTCTCTTCAGAGATGACTGTGTTAGCTTTTGGAACACTCAGATCACCGAGTACAGCACGTGATTGAGATTTGGACTTCAGTCTCTATGAATGCTGATCCATTTTCTTATTCACCCTTCTTGAGTGTTGTTTTGTGATCTCAAACCAAAGAAAGTTATCCTTTTTGGGTTCTGGATTCCAGTTTTTATCCTCTTTCAGCACTGTGGGACTCTGCAAATCACTCATCAGCTTTTCATTGTGTCATCTACTTGTGTCTGAAAAGGCAGAAATCATGAGGGCAAAAGTAGACCTAAATACAGTGTCTTTTCTTTATGGGTTAACTTTTTCAGCATCATGGCATTGTAATTTTTCACTGCCTTGTTAGTTTTTTGATACCTTTAAATCTACGTATTTTTTAAAACTGTTTTGTCCATCTGGTTTTTAGAGGGAAGATTGGTCCTACTCTCCCATTATTGAAGTCTTGCAGCGGCTTTTCTCCTTCACCAGATACTATATTTTATTGATTATGCTGTTACAGTTGTCCTGATGACACCTACTAGTTCTAATAGTTTGTGTGTGTGTAATTTTTAGAGTTTTCCACCTATAATATGATTATGTAATTTGCAAACAGATAATTTTACTTCTTCCTTTCCAATTTGGATGCTTTTTACTCCCTCCCTCCCTCCCTCCCTCCCTTCCTTTTTTTCTACCTAATTGTTTTGGCTAGAACTTCCCTACTGGGGAAGCTCTATGTTGAATAGAACTATGTTGAATAGAAAAGTGACCATCCTTGCCTTATTTCTGTTCTTAGAGGAAAAACTTTCCTCTAGGAAAGGGATAAAAGTGACCATCCTTGCCTTATTTCTGTTCTTAGAGGAAAAACTTTCAGTCTTCACCACTGAGTATGATGTTTGCTATGAATTTTTCATATATGGCTTTTATTATGTTGAGATCGTTTCCATGGTGACCCTTTAAATTCCCTTCAGCAGAATTTACTTCAGCAGAGGGAGAGGGGCTTGCAAGAGTAGGGATAGGTGCAACAACAATGGCTGCCCCACCACTTTGTCTGCACCTCTGCGATAAAAAGCAGCAATTAATAAAAGAGCACAAACCCCTGATATTTGGAGGATAAGGTCCTTTTTGCCCATGCTGGTTCTTTTAAGCTGTTAGCAAGTTGTTCCAGGAATGTTTGCATAGCTGCCTCTCTCCTGGCTGGATTGGAGGCTGGGTAATTACTACCTCTGCTGTTAGCTAAAGTTGACCAAAATTAACCAACATTAACTTTAATTTACTGTCCAAGTCTTCCTCTGAATGTTACGAATCTTGAGTAGACTCAAGTTCCAAATAGTTATAGCAGACCAATTCTACAAGTGCAGTTTTTTTGTAGATGGGGAGACAGATTCCTGGTGCTTTCTACTTCACCATGTTCCCGGGATCCTCTGCACTGTCTTTGAATTTTACCTCTCCTTTACTCTGTTTTCTCAAAGATGTCATGCCAATCTGACTTCTTATATTAAGAAATCTATTAACTCAGTTTTTTTCTGATTGTTTAGCATATGCTGGATTTTAAGATATAAGATATTTTTCAATGTCACAATGTCTCAGAACAGAAAATTAAGAGTTTGTTTTGTTATACCAAGAAAAAGAGTGGTGATGTTAGATACAGGAAATGTTACCATTTTCTGTGTCTTACCTCAGTCATTAAAAGTAGAATAAAAATGAGGGCCATATAATAATTAATTACCAAGCATTATCAACCTACTGCCTTTTTTTTTAATTTTTTAAACTATATTTTATTGATTGTGCTGTTAACGGTTGTCCCAATTTTTCCCCCTTTGTCTCTCTCCATATGGTATCCCTATTCCTTCCAGCAGTCCCCTCCTTAGTCCATGTCTGTAGCTCATGCATGTAAGTTGTTTGGCCACTCCATTTCCTATACTGTTCTTATCATCCATCCCCCTGTCTATTTTGTACCTACCAATTTGTGCTTCTTAATCCCTAAACCTTTTTCCCTATTCTTCCCCTTTCCCCCCAGCTGATAACCCTCCAAATGATCTCCATATCTATGATTCTATTCCTGTTTGTGTTTGCTTAGTTTGTTTTTTAGATTCAGTTTTTGATAGTTGTGAATTTATTGCCATTTTCGTGTTCATAGTTTTGATCTTCTTTTTCTTAGATAAGTCCCTTTACATTTTCTACAATAATGGCTTGGTGATGATGAACTCCTTTACTTCTGCCTTGTCTGGGAATCACTATTTCCCCTTCTGTTCTAAATGGTAGCTTTGCTGGATAGAGTAATCTAGTTTTGTAGGTCCTTGCTTTTCATCACTTTCAATACCTTGCCAGTCCCTTCTTGCCTGCAAAATTTGTTCTGAGAAATCAGCTGACAGTATTTTGGGAAGTTCTTTGTAGGTAACACTCTGCTTTTCTCTTGCTGCTGTTAAGGTTCTCTCCTTAATTAACTTTTGGTATCTTCATTTTAATGTGTTTTGGTGTGGTCCTCTTTGGGTCCATCTTCTTTGGGACTCTCCATGCTTCCTGGACTTATTTGTCTATTTCCTTCACCAAATTAGAGAAGTTTTCTTTCATTATTTTTTTTGAATAAGTTTTCAATTTCTTGCTCTTCCTCCTCTTTTTCTGGCACCCCTATGATTTGAATGTTGATACATTTGATGATATACTAGAGGCGCCTTAAGTCTGTCCTCATTTTTTAAAATTCTTTTCTTCTTCTTGCTGTTCTGATGATTGTTTTTCTTACTTATGTTCCAAGTCATTGATTTGGTTCTTGGTTTCATCCCTTCCACTGTTGGTTCCCTGTAGATTTTTTATTATTTCACTTAATATAACCTTCATTTTTAACTGGGTCTTTTTTATGCTGTTGAAGTACCCAATGAGTTCCTTGAGCATCCTGATAACCATTGTTTTGAACTCTGCATCTGCTAGGTGGCTTATCTCTATTTTGTTTAGGTCTTTTTCTGGAGTTTTGTTCTGTTCTTTCATTTGGGCCATATTTCTTTGTCTCCTCATTTTGTCAGCCTCACTGTGTTTGTTTCTGTGTATTAGGTAGAGCTGCTTTGACTCCCTGACTTAGTAGCATGGCCTATTATAGAAAAGTGCACCTGTGAGTTGTATGGGGTGGAGCCTTAGGTAATTGCCAGGGTGGGTCAGCTTGTATCACCACTCTGTAGCTCTGTGTGGGAAAGGGCTCAGAGAGGGGACAGTGCCTCTACCTGGTCTCTGGAGTTTTGCCTGGGAGGAAGCTGTCTTCTAGCACTCGCCCTGTTGCCAGTCACTTCTTTTCTCCCCAAATTCCACTGGTGCCCTTCCAGCTATTGCCCTGGTGCTGAATCCCTAAGGGGTGAGTCTGTGTAAGTCCTAAATCCATTGCTTGCTCTTTTTGAGGAGTTTCCCAATGAGAATCCCGCCATTTCTTCTGCCACCCCAACCCCCCACTGGCTTTTACAGCCAGAAGTAATGGGGATTTATCTTCCTGGTGCTGGAACCCTGGGCTGGGTGGTCTGGTCTAGGGCTGGGATCCCTCATGCTTGAGGTGTCCCTGACAGTTTTTATTCACCACCAGTGAATGTGGTATCACCTGTTCTGCATCTCTGCGCCTTTCTGTGCCACTCAGTGTCTCCATGACTCTCCACCTCTCTTGTGCTTGTCCATGGCTCTCCATCTCTCTGCACCTTTTTGCCCACCTCTTCCCCTCCTGCCTCTCCAGATGATTGTGGTTTCTTTAACTTTTTGGTGGTTGGACTTCCATACAGCTCGATTTTCTAAAGTTTCTGGATGATATTTGTTTTGTAGTCTAGTTGTAATTTTTGCTGTAGTTGTGCAAGGAGGCGAGGCTTGTTTACCTATGCCTCCATCTTGACTGGAAGTCTTGACCCACCGCTTTAATAAAATGTACTATTCCCTCAAGTCTAAAAAGGTAATTATAATTTCAAAAAGCAAAGTGAAAACTATAAAACTGCACATGTTAAAATGACTATAATATGTACAAAACCCAAACTAAGAATCTGTAGTGGGGAAAAAAAAACACTGAAAAGAAATAATTCAGAATGTATGTAGTTGCTAATGTTTGGCTTGTAAGAATATTTGTGATATTTTTCCTTCGTTTCTATTTCATAATCTTTTTCTAATTTTTCTATAATAAATGTTAATCAGCATGTACTTCTTAAATATTTCTTTGTTTATAGTAGTTAAATGCTGCTAGAGGTGTGAATCAGTCTCAATGAGAAAGCAATTATGTAACTGCATTGATTTTAAGCTTTAATAAATGCATTTATATTTCATATGCCAACATGTTTTCAAAATCCAACCTGAATACATGAGCATACATTTTTCTCACTAGTCACATGTAACAAATATACATGTATTTCTTTCCTCACAGAAATCTATCTAATGTGGAAGAAATTGGGACTTGCTCTTACATTAATCATGTCATCACTATGACAACACTTTATATCCAGCAAGTAGGTGTGAATTAATATATTCTTTTTTGCTGCTTTACTGAGAGTAACTAGGTTTTATTTTTTTCATTAGTATAATTAGTAAAGTTAAATATTTTCAGAGGACATAATAATAGAGAATAGAATTAAAATTATCACTGGTACAATATATTTAGGGCATTCATATGAGTGTTCTCATATTATCTAAAAGTAGGAAAACATTTATTAATATATTTTATTTTAATTAAAAATTAAAATGTTTTATAAATAAAAAATGTTTTATAAATGACTTTTTAAAATCACACAATTTGTCATTTTATGTATTTATTCATCAAACATTTCTTGCTGAACACATAGGTTTTTTTGGAACAGTCTTTGGTTATTTATTGGAAACCCTTTCTAGGAAATTAATAAAATATGAGAAGTTATATTCAGTCCATCTAATTAATTGACTATCTTTAGGTTCAAATGGAACTTAGGCTTTTACTTGAATAAAGACAATTTATTATTAGATGATAAATGAAACATAGTTCTTTAATGTTGTAGGTAAGGATGTTGTACAATTGAATATTTTTAACTAGACATAATTTTATGATTAATTTTATTTTTAGTTAAAAAGCAAAAAAAAAGAGAAGGAATTGGCAGATCAGACATCTATCGAAGAATTTGTGATCCACGCATTGGCATTTTGTGAAAGTTTATATGATCCATATCGGAATTGGAGACACAGAATATCAGGGTATGTCTTGTAAATCACAATTTTCATTTTAACCTTAATGTCATAATATATACAATTCTTCAAAGCAAGCCTCTTTGAAAGCAATTGGTAAGCTGTGTTTAGGACAACCCCCATCCCTCTCTCTGAGGTAGAGAACTATATTTGAGGTAAGGAATTTGTGATAAAAACACTTCCAGAGAATCAATTTACCCTGAACTTTTATTTGTAATGCAATTAAATACTAATAATCAGATAGAAAATTTAAAAGCACAGTCAGTATTTTTCGAGGAAAGGTCTCTATTTTTAATCCATAATTTGAAAATGAGTTGTAACAATATTTTATCCATTTATTTTTATTTGTGGAGCTTGTGTCAGTCAAGGTCTAGTCAGGAAAACAGAAACCATACTATAATTTTATTTAAAAAGAGAGAATACAGGGTGGGGCAAAAGTAAGTTTACAGTTGTAAATATGAGAAATAGTTTATTTTTATTTCTTAATTATTTCTTATTTTTTATTTAATAATTTATTTATTGTATTTTTTATAACTAGTCATGAACAACTGTAAACCTGCTTTTGCTCAACCCTGTATAATACAAGGAAATTGTTTAATAGGTGTTAAAGAGCTTAAAAAGCACAGGGGACACTGATGTAATACAAACACAGTGATTTCTGAAAGCATCTACTTCCCTGGGGCTGTGGGAACAAAGGGAAGAGACAGGAGTTATCAGAAAGTGGAATGTTCAGCCCTGCAGTGCTGGGGCTTGGACCTCTGAGGAAGGAGTATTGCTTAGCCAGTGTGGGTATTGCTGCGTAGTGGTAAAGAGTCTAGTTCTGAGATTGCCAAAAATAACCTGAAGATAGGAACCAACTGCGAATGCTACAGTTCAGAACTGTTGGCTGGTAAAAAATAAGGAATAAGGAATCAGTTCATTTTTTCTCTGTCAATCTTCTGGGCTCCGTTTAGTACTCACTATTTGTGAAACCAACAGTATAGTTGTTGCTGGGAAAACAGAAATAGAGTTTGCAGGGTGCCTGTCCCAGAATCACAAAGCAGACAGAATACAGGATGATGGATTTGGAGGTTAGTGATAATAGCATAATTACCAGTATAGAGCTCAAAGAGAAGAGTTTAAACTCATGTGTGTTTCTTAACCTGTGGGCACAGAATAAGATTTGTATCATTATCCACAATGAGACCTCTTTTTCAGATATCCTATATCTGCTGTATTTTCAATCTTAAGATTTTTTCATTTTCATATTCAATTTAACCTCACCCACCTATAAACAGTTCCCACTTCCTATAACATTTCATTACTGAAATGTTTGGTTTTTATAGATTCTCAGGGTTTTAGGATAGTATACCCTTACTTTGAATAGCCAGCATTAGATGATGGTGAAAAATTTATAACAGAGAGAACAATTTACATAGATTACATGGTAATAATTGTATGATCTATATAGTGATATTTTATTTAAATAACACATCCTTTAGTTAAAGCCAGAAGAAGTAGAATACTCTGAACACATACTCCAGCTCTTAAACATAATAATCCTATCTGCTTATTTATACATTTACTTTTCTTTATGCCTTGAGAGAAATTGTCTTTATTAGTCAGGGTTCTCTGTAGCAATAAAACCATTAGGGGTTGGTGTTTAGAAAGAGTTTATTATAGGTCACTGCCTCATGTGATATAGAGGCTTGCAATCCAAATCTTTCATGTGGGTTGGGCTTGTGCCCCAGGAAAGTCAGTGGTACAGTTATAGTCTGAAGGCTGGTGGGTAGAGAGCTGATGTTCCAGTTGCAGTCCAGAGGCAGTCAGGCTGGATACCCAGACCTGTTGATGCAGATGAAGTCAGAAGGCAGCTTACTGGTGGATAGGCCAGTCTTTTTCTTTACTCAGGCTTTTAACTGATTGGATGAGGCACTTTCTGGAGGGCAATCTCCTTTACCCAGAGTTCACCAGTTTAAGGGTTAATCTTATCCCAGACTCCCTCCAGGATGACCCAAGTTTTGATAAGGACTTACTTTTGCATGGTTTTAAAATGTTTCCCCACAGATTACAAATTTGTTGCAAAGGAAAAATTATAACTATTTTGTATAGTACTGATTGTGTGTTAAACTGGATGATTAAAATTAACATCAGTAAGAAGCAGATGGACATTTTGTGCTTCTAGCTGTGACAAGTCAAAGAAGTACACTTCATTGCTTATATGGTATTCCAGACAATTCTGCATAATCTGCATCTAATTATATGGAAACATCAAGCAAACCTAAAATGAAAAACATTTTAATGAATAAAAAGGGTGGAGACAGTGTTCTTTAAAAGTGTCATAAAGAAAGGTGGTGGAAATGTTTCAGATTAAAGGAAACTAAAGAGACATGACAGGTTAATGCAATACCTGACCCTGGACAGGAAGCTGTACTGGGGTTGGGATTAGGGGCATGCTATAGAGTACATTTATTGGGTCATTGACAGTACTGGATTCTGAATGGTAGATTGAATAAATGTATCAATGTTAAATGTACTGAAATTTATAACTACACTGTGCTTTTACTTAAGAAAATATTCCTGTTCTTAGGAATTGTTCACTAAGGGCCAGAATATTTATAATTTCCTCTTTAAATGTTCTGAAAAACATTATATGTCTAAACATGTATATTTATAAATATATGTGCACTATCTGGGGAGAGAGTGAG
Organism: Tonatia bakeri; assembly: GCA_004024845.1. Taxonomy (NCBI): domain Eukaryota; kingdom Metazoa; phylum Chordata; class Mammalia; order Chiroptera; family Phyllostomidae; genus Tonatia; species Tonatia bakeri. Next base: position 144,122 of record PVIA01001555.1, on the reverse strand, counting down.
CAGATGGTAAAGCATTTGGGATAACATTTTAGCAATGAACCTGGGTAAACTATATTTGAAGTTCTTTGTATTATTTTTATCTTGAAATTTTTGCAAGAGTTTGAGCTTATATCCAGGTAAAAAGTTTAAAATTAAGAAAATAGTTATGTCCTAAGCACGATGTAAACACTAAAAAGAAATCAGAAACATTGACTGGGGACATGAACTTAGAAAACAGACACAGACAGACGTTTTGCAGTGCTTTCAGAAACCTGTTGATATGTATTAGCATCTGTTAAATGTGAGATACTTGGCCCTAATATTATATATGATAGTGGAACAACCAAGTATGTTGTGTTCCAAAAATGGTACAAGACTAAGTTTATTTTTAGCTGCTCTATCTTAACCCATTGAAAGCATGCAATGCAAACTACTTACGCTTTATTTTATTTTATTTTATTATCTTAATTTTATTTTTATCCTCACTGAGGACATACTAATTGATTTTAGAGAGGGGAGAAAGGAGGGAGGGAGGGAGGGAGGGAGGGAGGGAGGGAGGGAGGGAGAGAGAGAGAGATACAGATACATCCATGTGGGAGAGAAACATCGATTGGTTGGTTCTTGTATGCTCCCTAAGCGGGGACCAAACCCACAACCTAGGTATGTGCCCTGACCAGGAATCGAACCTGTGACCTTTCAGTATATAGGCTGGTGCTCCAAACAACTGAGCCATACTGGCCAGGGCTACTTATGCTTTATCATTTGTGTTATGTATAATAATTTCTCCTCTTTATGTTAGTATATTAAATGTTCCCACATTAATAATGGAAGTTATGCTTATATGTTACATCTATGTTACAATTATTATTATTAATTGAAATTATTGGGGTGACATTGGTTTGCAAAACCATACAGATTTCAAGTGAACAACTCAATAAAACATCATCTGCACCCTGTATTGTGCTCCCATTGCCCCAAGGAAAGTCTTTTGTTGTCCCCCTTCCCCCTTACCTATGCACACCTCCACCTAGCGCCTACCCCCTTTTCCCTTTGGCTGTCACCACGCTGTTGTCTATGTGTTACATATATGTTTTTTGGTTAATCCTTTCATCTTCAACCATCTCCACCCCCCAACAGCTGTCTGTTCCATTAATACAGGGCCTTTAGAATGAGTCATTAATCACAAATTGCAGTACATTTTAATTATGTTAAGTGAGAATGTTTATTGTTGTTTGTAGCACAGGATGTTTGGGTAGGATATATCTAATCTATTACTATAATTGATATAAGTGTAAAAAGTAAATAATCTCATGGACAAATGTAACTAAAATATAAATAAATTTCCTTTTTTAAAAATTAATTTTTCTATCACATGACTAACTTTTTTAAAGGCATGACTATATTTTTTACTTGAAATTCCAGTAATATTATATTGTAAAGACATAAAATCTTTGATAATGGTCTTAATAAATAGGAAGATCTAATAGTATTCTAGGATGTTATGTTTGACATTATAACAAATACAGACAGAATGGTAATTCTTATGCCTCCTTGCAGTAGAAATGGTCATAGATTTGGAAAGCGTTCAGTAGCGAATGGTGTCTGATATGATTTCTAGTGAATCTGGATCATAGAACTCTTTATTCTGTCATTACTGAGTCCAGCTGTGCCTATCCTGTTTGGCTTATTCTATGGTCAATTGACTTTTCTTTCTAGCTTTGTATTACAAGGAAGTTGATTTTAATATTTCAATTATAGTTATTAAGAAGGCATCTTAATTCAATACTTCATCAGTAGATCACATTTAGGTATATGGAATTTCTCTGTGGTAATTCTTCAAGTATTTTTCATTTTTGTTGGTTTTGTCTAACAACATTAAGAGCTTTCCAGGGCATGAACCAATGTCTGTAATTTTTTTAATTTTCAGCAGTCTACCTGTTCGATGTATCGTTATAACAGTAACCTTTCTTTCCCAATTCCCCACACCACCATATCCATCTAAGAGACTCATTTTGCGTTGAATTGAAATGTAGTTGGTAAAAGTATATGCTATTTGTGTTGGTCTTACGAAAGTCTGTGGAAATATTTCAGCCACCAAAACTATTGGAATTTTCATTAAAAACAATATTTAGCTCAGCATATATTGGAGCTATATCCTTAAGATGGAAGAGGCAAGTAGTATGGACTCTTGTGTTCAGATTAAATTTCAGACAGTGGCACAGAGTAGCCTGATTTCTAATGAATGGCAGTGGTACTGTAGTAATAAACTATTACCTTAGGTATCAGATTAGCTGTACTGCTGAACAAGTTCTTTTACAGATTGGAAATTTTAAATAGCTACTTCTGTTTTCTTTTTCTAGTTAGGAGATTTTACCTGGCTACTATGTTTCACCATTAAGCATTTTAAAATTTTCACTTGCTTCTAAAGAAGAAATCCTTTCATTGGTGAACATTTAAGTTATTGGCTAGACTTCCTCTTTAAGATTATATCAGTTCTGGAGATGGATTATTCAGTACACAAATAAAAAATAAAATATTAAATTTATTTTATAATTATTTTTATAATTTTACCACCTCTACTTTCCATGATATAATTTGGTGTTAACTTCTTTTTGATGATAGACGAATCCTTAGTACAGTGGAAAAGAGCAGACAGAAGTACAAACCAGCATCTCTCACTGTGGAATTTGTCCCTTTCTTTTATCGTAAGTAACAGCTCTAATTTCTTACTTTGATTTTGATGTTACTTAGTAGCCCTGGGACCTTCCATTTGTTTACTCATAAATGGGGACAAAATATCGTCCTTATCTGGAATATTATGAGAAATAAATGAGGTGGCATAAAGTATCTAAAATACTACCTGCTAGGTGGTTTCTATTTTCCTTTCCTGTGAAAAAATACATATGAACCTTGCCTTTTAACAGATTTTAGCCTGTTCACAAATAGTTCTTAATGTTTCAGTGTCAGACATTCCTTAGACAAATAATACTGTGAAAGAGAAATCTTACTTATTTGTTTATTTGTATATTGTATTCACAGAGTGTTTTCAGGAAAGTGAACATCTCAAGGAAAGCCTTAAATGTTGCTTATTGCATCTCTTTGGAGCCATTATAGCTGGTGGGCAGGTGAGGAATGTATTGAATGTTAATATACAAAACAATAGCTAACAGTGCAAAAAGCTTTCTGTGGATTATTTAATGTATTAATTTCTTTTTATAATTTAATGAAACATACAGATATTTTTCTAAGTTTGTATCTTGTTTAAAACTAATCTGCCTACTTCTTTATTTTGTTAACTTCATAGAAACCTAAATAATAATCTAGCACTAAAAATGAAATTAATGCATAACTAGATTTAACAGTTTTTGGTCTCATAAGTTCTTACGTGAGTTAGCTTTTCACCTACTGGTTCTTACTTTAGAGTGTAGAGGATAGTCAGCTGTATTAGTCCACTTGATGAAATGAGCTCTAGCAGTTTGATTTCCTAAGATACATGAATTTAGTCACTCCTCTGTTGACTTATAATTACTAAGTGCATATAAACAAGGTTTATAACAAACACTTACGAAAAGTATTTTTTATTTTGTAATGTTTCTTTTTTTAAGAGGATTATAGTTCAAAAAGAACATTCTGCCTATTTTCTTTATGCACACGGTTTAGAGGTTTCTAACATTTTGTATCACATACCCCTTTGGCAGCTCAATAGAACCCCTTATTAGCATGTTTTTGAATGCCTATAATTAAATACATATGATCACAAAGGAAACTAATTTTACTAAAATACAGTTACTAAAATATTAATTAAACATTTGTAACAAAGTAATACGTGCTTTATAACACATTAAATAAAAAGATGTACTAGCAGGTCTAATAATAACTAATGGAAATTTAGAAGAAGAGATAAGGATAAATGAGTTTTAAGACACTGCAACAACAATAATATAAGAAAATTTATATGATTCTGTTGGTTACAAAAATCACAGATATAGCTAATAATGTTACTTGGGTTTCCTCAGGGGCTACCTTGCCTTCACCTCTTCACTCTAGTAAAGGGGAGTCTCTTTGTAGTAGGACTGGTGACCAACATTGTATTTTTGAATTTGTTGCTTTATCACCTACCTTTATTAGCTGATATCTTTTATTTGTTTCGGTATCTCCCAATGTCCATCATTTCTCCACTGCTATACTAAAAATAAGAACTAATAAGTGTTATGTGAATAAAATTGGAAACAACATTTCTTTTGACTAATGGAGAAACTGGTTTGATCCCATTCCCTTTTTTGAACACACAGAGACTTTTTGTTAGTGCCCAAGGGTAATCAGGCCCTGAGAGACTTCAGTAATTAAAACTAACAGAAATCAAGCAGATACTAAAGGACCAATTTGTTATTTTATGTACTTAAAATACTCAATCCTTATAATCAAGTTATAGCTAAAGTAACTGCTATGTTGAAGTCAGAAGGTGGTTGATGATAGCATCAGTGAAATGAATTGAATATCTACAGACGTATGAATGGCCTTGTCATAAAGAGCAGAAAAATTGAAGTCTGGTGACTATTTTCCCTTTCCAAAGCATCATGCCTGGGCTTACCATTGGCATATTCTGTTTTGTGTTATGTTAAGAGCAAGGGTTTTGGAGCCAGACTGACATAGGTTTAGATTCCATGTCCATCTGTAAGTAGTTATATGACCTTGGATAAACTAATTACATGTGTTTTAGTTTATTTACAATAAATGGAAATAGTAACATGTGTAGGGTAGTCGTAAGGACCAAATAATATATAATATATGTAAAACACTTAACAAAGTACATGTGCTTATAAGTACTAAGTAAACCACAGGTATATTAGTTCAATTTATGTGATTTCCTGTAGATACCAGTAAATAGTAAAATTATAACAGCTTAAATTAGATGTTCACTTTGTTTTTGTCATTAAAAAAAGAAAACAACAGTAAGCAGTCCAGAGTTAATCTGGTGGCTCTCTGATTCTCAGGTATTCAGGTTCCTTCTGAATGTCAGTCTGTTTTTACTTACTATTTCTTATGCTTCAAGATAGCTTCTAGAGTTCTGGCTCTGTTGTCTGCATTTTAGGCACAAAGATGGAGAGGGAGATGAAGACAAATGGCAAATGCCAGCTATCTTTAAATGAGATACTAAAAAGCTGGCATTTGATGTCTTTTTATCTCATCTGCTAAACTTCATCGGATAATTGCAAATATATCCAGATAAAAAATTTGATGAAACTTGCTTCCTCAGACTCCTTAGCAGCAAGGGAGGCTAGGAAATGTAATCTTTATTCCTGGTAGTTATGTATCCAGCAGAATATCAGGAATTCTATTCATAAGGAATCGGAGGAAAATGGAAGTTGGGTGTGCCAACAGCAATTTCTTCCATAATGGTACTTGTTATTATTGATATTATTTATTAGGTTGATAATAACAAGTTCTAATAGCTTCATTGCTGTTACTTTCAGATGATTTTGCATAACTGTTCATATTTATTATATATCAGCTTAATAATTTGGGGCAACATATATTGTTTATTTCTAAATTTAATGAATCACCTCTAATAAAGTTACCAATAACTTAGACTTTCAGAAATGTTTATTGACTCAGCTACTCCAGTCTCCAGTCCACTTATTTATCTATATCATTTAAGATGGATTTGCTATAAACAACAGAACCTGAGAGAGGCTTAATCAAATCAAATTTTCTTTTTTTTATTCTTACATAAGAAGTCCAGATGGAGGCAGTTTTCAGGGTGGTATAGCAGCTTAATAATACCAACAGGGACTGTGGTCCTTCAATATTTCTGTTCTGCTTTCTACTTTATTTTTATTTATTTCTAATCCTCACCTGAGGACATTTTTTCATTGCTTTTGGAGAGAGATAAACATCAGTGTGAGAGAGAATCATTGATTGCTTGCCTCCTGGAGGCGCCTGGATCCAGGATTGAACCTGTAACCTAGGTATGTGACCTGACCATAATCGAACTCACAACCTTTTTGGTTACTGGACGATGTTCTAACTAACTGAGCCACACTGGCCAGGGCTAGTCTCCTTATTTTAATTCCTTGTGATATAAAGGTGCATCCAGGCCTCATGCCTGTATTTCAGGCAGGGAATAGGTGAAAAGGCCAAGAGCAGAGGGTTCTTTCTTTTTATTTGTGAAGTGATAGCTTCTTCATAGTCTGCTGGCATATACCCTCGACCAAAACATGGCTATTCCTAGATGGAAGGGGGTGTGGTGAGTTTTTTATGTGAGGAGATTGCTGTCTGAATAAAATTAGAATTCTGTTAGTGAGGAAATGAAGACAGGTAAAATACTAGCAGTGTCAAAGTATCTGATTAAAAATTTTTTATGTGTTGATTTACTAAAATAAAAAGTCTGAAAATTTGTTAAATTACCTTTTTTAAAGCTATTTTTAAAAAAATTCTCACCTGAAGATATGTATATTGATTTTAGAGAGAGAAGGGCGAAGGCGGGGTGGTGGGGGTGCGGGGAGAAAGACATTGATGTGAGAGGGAAACATTGGTCTGATGCTTCCTGCATTTGCCCTGACTTGGGATTCAACCTGCATCCTTTAGTTGTATGGGATGACTGTCCAACCAACTGGACTACCTGGCCACGGCTTTTTTTTTTCTCCAAACATGCAAAACTTCAGATTTTGGGGTTTTATTTTTGTTCTTTGTCGTGTTTCAGAAGAATGCTTTGCAAGCAATTTCTCCAGCCACCATGGAAGTTCTTATGAGAGTTTTGGCAGATTGTGATTCCTGGGAGGACAGAAATCCTGACGAAGTGGGTAGGAAGGTAGAACTGACTCTGAAGTGCCTTACAGAAGTGGTGCATATTCTTCTCACTAGCAGCTCTGACCAGCGTCAAGTGGAAACCAGCACTATTCTGGAGAACTATTTTAAATTGCTCAATTCAGATCACTCAGCTTTATCAAAACAAAGGAGGTCCAGAGAGTGGGAAAGCTGGTTCATAGCTCTACAGATAAAAATGCTGAGTAAGTATTGCATAAAGTTTATTTTACTCAGTTTTCTCCAAGTCCTTTTGTTACTTTTATATTTTCTACTTCATTTGAAATACAAAACCATTGTATAAAAAGTATTGATTGTTTAATTCAGATATTGTGTGACTATTTAAATTTCGATTTCAAGATTATTAATAGGGAAATTTATATATACATCTGTGTTTAATAGTGGCAAACGGAGCCTGAGTATTCTTTTTTGAAAGTAATATTTACTAAAAGCATCAGTGTTAAAAAGAAAGTCAGCTATGATTTTGAAATTCTAGACTAAGTAAATTTTCAGAAAGTGCTATTTGTACTTTCTAACCTATAGCAAGAGTCGCATACAATCAGTTTTGTATATACTTTCATAGCATCTCCATAGACTACTTCAACATCTGTCCTGCCTCCAGAGGACCTCTGTTTTTTGTTTCGATTTCCTCAGAACCTCTGCCTCTGTGTGTGTGTGTGTGTGTGTGTGTCCGTCCGTCCATCTGGTTTCTCTTTGTGTTGGTTATTATGTGTCATTCTGTGCTTATTTATCTCTCTCTGTAAGCTCCTTCAACAATATGTGATTTCTTATTGTATTCCTTTGTTAGATTGATAAAAATATTACTAATTGAGAGTTCCTTTTTATAGAAGTAAAATATTTTTTATTATAGTTAAACTAGGAAATCCAGATAAGTAAAAAGACAAAAGTTTTTTATATCCTATCATCCAGACATAACCAACATTAATGGTTTGTTGTGTAGGTCTACAGACTTAAAAAATGCTTATGTGGGTGGGTATGTGGTGTCCAATTTAAAAACATTGGATATAAAAATTTTGGTGAAATTTAATGAGCCATTACAGTAGTGATTCTGTAGGGAAATAAGATCCATATTATATGTGTTTTATTCTTTTAATTTTTTTATTTAAAAAAATCATTGATTTGAGGGAGAGAGAAAAAAATGATTGCTTTGTTGTTCTACTTATTTATGCATTCATTGTTGGTTTCCTGTATATGTCCTGACACCGGGGATTGAGGCCACAACTTCGGTGTACTGGGACTGTGCTTAACCAACCGAACTGTATGGCCAGGGCCATGTCTATTCTTTTATATGCTGTAACATGTTGTGTTTTATAATTATTAAACATTGTAAGTTTATAAGAAAGCTTGAGGCTATATTGAATGAACTTTTTGTTGGAAACTATATGTATTACCTATACCAAATGTTCTTTTACTTATGAATAGGGGTATTCCTTTAGTAGGAAAAAAGAGCAAAGCATCATCACAAATGGATTGACTGAGTCTCTTTTTCATAATGGCCATATGTTCGTTAATATATGTAAATGAGACTGTTGCCAAATACAACCACATATTGCTTAATAACAGCAAGTTGGAACCTCAGTTGTTTAACACTTGAGCATTATTATGGAAGAACAATGAAGTAAACTCTGGGAAATATATGTCACTCTTGTATTTAAAAAAATTAAATATTTTTAATAATAAAGTATAGAAATGTTCACTTTTCTTATCAAGTAAGAAGTACAGATTTTTTTTCTACTACCCACCCCTATCATCTCCTAATTAATTTATATCTGTTATCTGAAAAGCCTAAATTTAAAATACGGCTTGAGTAAATGTTTCTATGATCCAAAATATTCTACCTTATAAATGGGTGATTTTATTTTTATTTTCCTAGATACCATCACAGCCATGTTTGACTGCACAGATAGGCCTGTTCTTCAGGCCATTTTTCTTAACAGTAATTGCTTTGAACATCTCATACGACTGCTACAGAACTGCAAGGTATTTTTCTATTACTATTCTTTGTTTTTAAGAAGTTGTTATTTTATGTTTTGATTCAAGTTTGAGCATATTATTAGCACCATTTTTTGTTGTGGTAAAATGCACATGTAAAATGTACTGTTTTAACCATTTTTAAGTGCATAGTACACATTATTAAGTACATTCACGTTCATGTAATTGTGCGACTGTCGCTACCATTCATTCCCCATATTTCTTTTCATCTGATAAAAGTGAAGGTTTGTACTCATTAAACAACTCCACATTTTCCCTTCTCCCCAGCAACCACCATTCTACTTTCTGTGTGATTTTGACTATTTTATGTATGTCATATAAGTGGAATGATACAGTAATTTTGTATATGTGTGTGACTTATTTTATTTAGCATAATGTCCTCAAGAGTTGTCCATGTCATATCACATAGCAGAATTTTCTTCCTTTTTAAGGCCAAATAATATGTGTGTGTGTATACCACATTTAATTCATTCATTCATCTGCCTGTGGACCCCTATATTGATTTTACCTTTTGACTATCACGGATAATTTTGCCATGAGTATGTGTATACAAATGTCTCTTCGAGACCTTGCTTTTAATTCTTTTGGGTGTATATCCAGAAGTGGGATTGTGGGATCATATAGTAATTCAATTTTTAATTATTTGAGGAACCACCATAGTGTTTTCCATAGTGGCTGCACCATTTTACATTCCTACCAATATTACACAATGGCACAAAGGCTCCAGTTTTTCCACATCCTCATCAAGAGTTGTTATTTTCTTCTTTTTAAAATAAAATTTTTTAGCCCTGGCTGGCATAGCTCAGTGGATTGAGTGCGGGCTGCGAACCAAAGCATCGCAGGTTCAATTCCCAGTCAGGGCACATGCCTGGGTTGCAGGCCACGGCTTCCAGCAACTGCACATTGATGTTTCTCTCTCTCTCTTTCTCCCTCCCTTCCCTCTCTCAAAATAGATAAATCAAAAATCTTTAAAAAAAAAAAAAAATTTTTTTTTATAATTGTTATCTTAATGGTTGTGAGGTGGTATCTCATGTTTTGATTTGCCTTTTTCTAATGATTAATGATAGCATCTTTTCATGCACTTTTCGGTCATTTATCTTCTTTGGAGAAATGTCTGTTTAAGACCTTTGCTCATTTTTAAATTGGATTGTTTGTTTATTTTGTTGTTGAGTTTTAAAGTATTTTTTTTCTAGTGCATTGTTAAAATTTGGTGATAGTATTGGATGCATATAATTTTGTGCTTTTGTTTCATTTAAGATTATTTCATTAGTATTTTTGTTATGTCTATAATAACTGCATGATATTAAGTGGATGTACCATAATATACTTAACTGTTCCCTATTGATAGATAATTAATTTGCCTCCAGGTTTTTTTGCTGTTATATAACTTTCAAGTTTCATCAAATAGAATTTTATTTCTATCAGAATTAGTATGTCAAAGAGCATAAACTTTTTTTAAGGTTAGGGAACTTTGTATTAAGATTAAAACAACTTAAATATTTGGAAGTGTAGAAAAATAGAAATATTATTGATGTTCTTGATATATAGTGCCCATTTACAAATTATTTTTCACTAACTTACACTTTTAGCAGATTTGTGTGTGAGTATATAACTAATATCTCTGTTCATTGTATATTTCCATAAATTTAAGATGGTATCAGAAATATTTTAGAGAGCTTCTGGAGAAGCCTTTGGAAATGAAACTGCTTCAAAGAGCTTTTACTTTTCTGTTTGAGGTACTCCTTTCATGGCATCCCTGCTGAAAAATACCAGGAGTTTATTCTGATTCTGTGCGAATACTTAAGAATAAGGATTTTAATACCAGCTCTTTGAATTTTTACATACTGGTAGGAGGAGTATCCCTGAAAGCATTTATGTAATTGTGGTGCTTAACTAACAGTAAAACAGTAAAGAATATGTTAAGTAATAGTAGTGAATGTCTGTGAAGTCAATGTCAGTACCACATTACCTCTGGAGATTTAATATGCCTTCCCTCACCTTTTAAACATTGTTTATTCTTGGGAAACAAGTTTTGGACAATGGAAGCAGCATAAGAGAAATGTTTATAAAACCTTTTGTTGTAAAAAAGTCGTTTGGCTTTTTCAGCTATAAAGGCAACTTTAATGATAAAGACAATCTCACATGTGTAGAGAGCCTGCCAATTACACTTATAGAAGGGTAAATCATAAAATGTAGTAAAAACTAAAATTTAATAGTATGAACTTACTACATTAAAATGCAGTAAGAACTACATTTGGTTAGTATGTGACTTTCTTCAATATATGAGACTCGTATAATTTTAAAAATCTATCAAGTCATGGTCAACATCTTTTTAAAAATTAAAAATTTGTTTGAGATAGCTGTCATGATGGATAGATAATTGCCCTTTCTATCACAGGATAGTTCAAAGTTCTTATAATTTAGGTCTGGAAATTTTCTGACAGTCATAGCATTTTAAAATTTAATTATTTGATACCAGTTACCACATTTTGTTTTGAAACAGGAAATGCTAGAGAAGAAAGAAACGCATTTTAGAAGGGAAAGCCAGGCTTTGGGACCTGGCCTCCCCAGTGGCCTTCCCATCTGGCAGTGGTCTTTATTTCCAGAATATTCTAGTCAGAATCACTGTAGATTCATCATCAAACATTAGCCATTAAGTCTTATAAAAAAGGGGAATCTTTGAAATAAATTGCCCAGCTCTTTTATTATATAAGTAAGGAAATATGTCCTAAGAGATTTATTTAATGATTAGCTCAAGATTAACACTAACACATGATAGAGAAAGGGTTTCTTATCCAGGTGTGTCTTCTGACCTTAAGTTTATTGATACATATAGTTTTGTAAGTGTATTAGTGGTCACTGTTTAATCTGTAGGAGAAAATGTTTTTTTTGTGATTTAAATGTAGGAGAATTACAAATTACAGGTTTTATTGATAAACACATATTTGATGGGGATAGGTGATATGATTCCTGAATATATAACAATGTATGGAATCTTGTGAAAACTTCAAGTTTCTATGTGTATTACAAGGTGCTACTACAGATGTCTATGATTTCTGCTTAAACTTTTTTGTTAGGAAGGAATCATTTATTCTAGTTTATAATAATAGTGAATAAAAACATTTGTTATTTAAATATTCAGACCTATTGGAAACATTGTCAACTAAAGCTTCAAGCGTCATAAATAATTTATGAATTACCTGGAAGACTATAGGTTGACTGCTGTAGTTTCTATGCTTTTTGTGTGTGTGATACTCACCAGCCAGTTTAAGTATGCACTGATGTCCTTAAGTATTTGTGTGAAGGCTTCAGGGCTTGTCAAAATGAGTGTCATCATAGTATAAAGTACTTACAATAGGATTCCATGGAATCATTTGTTTAAATTTTGTGATAGGTATAATGCATTTTAAAACACCTAATCAACAAGACAAACAAGCAAGCAAAATAGTGACAGTTTCCAGAGGGTAGGCTGGTAGGCTGGTAGGCAGGTAGGCAGGTAGGGGATAAGGGGGGAAAGAAGGGAAAGGGTCAAGTCAGGGAACTTGTATAAAGGACCCATGGGCAAAGACTGGGGTGGGGGTAGGATTGGATTTTTTCTCCACATCTCTGCCTTAAAATCAACTACAACAAAAATTTATCATCAAGACAGTCTTAGGAATGAGAATTTATGAAAGGATCAACTAAAGGATGTTCTGTGGAAAAGAGTGTTGGAGTGGATAGAATGGTGTACTTTGGGAGTCACACCTACCTGGATGTGACCTTGAGCCTTAGTGACTTTGAGCAAGTTTTTTTTAATAGAAATTTGTTTAAATTTTAATTAATATAATGGAGGAAAAAAGAATTATGAAATATTTTTCTTAATCTTTTTACACAGTATATTTATAATCTTTAAAATTGTGGCAAAATATACAGAACAATATTTGTATATATATTTTTATTGTGAATATATTTTGTTACTACTGAATATTTTTGTATCCTCCTTTTAAATGCTGTGATATCAAGAGTATGCCCATACCAAAATGAGTCTTCCCTTCTCCAAATATATGTCATCATATATTTTTCTTTAAAAAATTTTTTTTAAATTATTTTGTTGTTCAATTACAATTGTCTGCTTTTACCCCTCACCACTCCCCCCCACCTCCATTCCCTGCTTCCATCCCCACCCCTTGGTTTTGTCCATGTGTCATTTGTAGTTCCTGAAAACCCTTCCCCCTTTTCCCCCCATTATCCCCTCCCACCTCCCCTCTGGTTACTATCAGTTTGTTCTTCATTGTAATGTCTCTGGTTATATTTTGCTTGCATGCTTGTTTATTGATTAGTTTCCAGTTGAAGATGAGATTATACAGTATTTATCCCTCACTACCTGGCTTATTTCACTTAGCATAATGCTTTCCAGTTCCATCCATGCTGTTGCAAAGGGTAGGAGCTCCTTCTTTCTTTCTGCTGCATAGAATTCCACTGTATAAATGCACCATAGTTTTTTGATCCATTCATTTACTGATGGGCACTTAAGTTGCTTCCAGCACTTGGCTATTGTAAATTGTGTTGCCATGAGCATTGCAGTGCATAGGTTCTTTTGGATTGGTGATTCAGGGTTCTTAGGATATAATCCCAGCAGTGGAATTGCCTTGTCATCATATATTTTTCAAAACAATGTTTTTAATGACTAATGGAGGAGCAGAGGTACCAATTTCCCTACCTGAATAAAAGCTACTTAATCACCATGGTGCCACTGGCTTTATTGCCACAGCTACTCCAGGTGATGGGGTCCTGCTCATCTCTGGGACAGGCTCCAACTGCCTGTCCCAAATAAATAAATATTTCAATCCAGTAGTTCTCAAAGTGTGAGGTTTCCAGGATCATTTTAGGGAGTCTGCAAAGTCAAATTTTAATATTTCTCTTTGAGGCTAAATTTTCTTCATAAATATTAACCAAATAGCATTATCATAATGATCTGAATGAAATAGCATGTATGAGAGTTCATCTGTTTACTATTAAGTCAGACATTCAAAAAATTATAAAAATATAGAAGCAGTGCCATTCTCACAAATGTGAGTATATTTTGGAAAATAACAGTTACTTTTCATAAAAATGTTATGTCAACATATAATGGGTTTATTGTTATTTTTGAATGAGTAAACATTTTTAATGTCTTGATTTTAATTTCTAGTATGGTAAATATTGATAGATGTAACCCACATAACTGTTCTTTGGGGCTCTCGCAATAATTTTTAAGTGGTTTAAGGGGTCCCGAAACCAGAAAGTTTGAGGATTTCTCTTTCAACCTATGGATGAACTGTAATTTATCTAACTATTCTACTATTGTTGGGTGTTTGGGTGGTTTCTTACTTTTTAATATTATACAATAAATAAGGTTAAAGTAAACATCTCTATTCTAAAATTGTGGCATAAAGTTTCTGTTTCTTAGGGTAAATTTATAGAAATAAAGATACTAATTTAAAGAATAAAACTTTTAAAAAGATTCTTGATATAGATTGCTTTCTGGAAAGACTTTACTCATTTTTGCTTTTATCAGTTTTGAGCAGTCAATATCCCTTATACTAGATAGTATGGAATATTACTGTTATTTAAAATTTTTCTGGTAATTATAATACCAGCTTTCGTTTATTAAGCCCTTATTTTGTGCAAGATACTGTTCTGATAATCTAGCATGAATTATCTCATTTCATCTGCATTCCTATTTCATGAGATAATAATCTTTTGCTTTTTGAGAAAACAACCTCAGAGAAGTGGGTTTTTTTTGTTTGTTTGTTTTAACCTTAGCTAATAAATAGTGGAACCAAGATTCACATCCAGGTTTCTATTTCCAAAGTCTATATTGTAAACACTGATTTATTTTTAGAGTAAGCTTTACCACCTCAGACTACATACCTTTATCCACTTTATATTGCATTATTTCATCACATTACTTAACTTTTCTTATTTCTGAAATGGTAAAACTTCCTAAGAACTTTATTCTTAGGGTGCTATTCATAAATCCCTTATAAGTCTAACTTTCTCTCTTCACTCTCATTAGAACTCTTTCTTTTTACCCAGACTGTGACTGAGATGTTTTGGGATGCTGAGTTTATATACTTAAACTAAAACACTTGATTCCTTTTTAGTACACAAACTTACTTAGGCTCAACTCTTGATACTGTTGATTTGTTTTTGCAAAAAAACTGTTTTAACAAAATGTGTGGTCAGATAAATTTGGAAAGTGCTGCATGTTTGTCAAACTACATATTAGCATATTTGAGACCTTAAAGAGTATTTCTGGAAAGAACCCAGGACCCTTTTTAATGTTAGTTGAATAGCATTTCACAAACATACATGGCTACAGAACCCGTACTCTGCATCATTACTACAGGTTAGTCTATCTCAGTAGCACATTTTCTTTTCTGTGAAACATTCTCTCTGCTGGTTCTTTAAGAGTTTAGGCGTATTAACTAAATTAATTATTGCTGTTTCTTATTTTAATTCTTTGAGTTCCAAGAGAGAATAAATAATAGAGTATATGAACTTAATATTTGTTATAAAAAATGAATAGTTGATTGTCATTTTAAATGTGGTGTACTTCATAAATGGATTCTTGGATTTTCAAGAGACATGGAAACCCATTTAAGCTTCATTTCTGCTTATAGGTAACAGTTTAATGTTTTTTCTCCATTATTCTTGTCTCTGTTCTTAACAGCTATTTTTAAATGCTAGCAATAAGGTGGCAGACAAGAACGAGAAAGACCTTGCCAACAAATTACTGACAGAAATAAATGAGGACCAGGTATCTACAAAGCCTGCATCTTGTTTCAGCTGAAGTCCAAAATCAGTCAGTGGGAGCTCTATTCCTGTACTTTTCTTCTTTTGTCTTAAAATAAAACAAACATCATCTAATTCTAATCTTCATAAAGTATTTTTAAGAGTTGCTAAAAGCAATTTTAATTATTTTATCTAAAAGATCAATAGATTAAAATTTTGGTGGTTGATAGAAATGATCAACAGTATTCCATTTGTGTATGTGTGCATTCTTTTCAGTGTGAGGAGATACAAAGTACAGGAATGGGATCCCAGTATCAGTGCTGTCCACCTGGTGGTGATTTCATAATTGTGGGGCTTCTTTTCCTAAGCTTTGTGGTGTATTGGGACGTTAGGGCTTTGTGAATATGTATGGTCAGTTTTAATATCTTGATTCTTTGCTCTTGATTTCAAATAATGATTATAATTCAGTGGACAACCTGAATCTTGGAGGAAGGGAAGAAGATGCTGAACTCTGAGTCTTAATTTAGAATAAAACTTAACTTTTTTCTTTTCTAAATATTCAGCTCTATATGGAGATAGGTAGAAATATATAATTTATGTTGCTTTTTGTAATACATAGGTAATTTAGTTTGGATAGACCACCTACAAAATTGCTTTGTTTTTTTCTTTTCCAAAAATATTTGTTTTCACATTTTGATGAGCTTACATGATGTCATAATTAACATCTTGATGTTCAGGTTTATAGATAGAGCTATGGTATAGAAAGAGACATGATAATCTATTTTCTGTTTTGGATGTGCAACATCAAATTTCAGAGTACTGTTTTAGATATCTCTAAGTATTAGTCCCTTTTAAGGCCCTCCTATAGATACATAAAATAGTTATAATAGTTTCTGTTATTATAACAAATAATATAAATTATATAAATTAAATATAAAATTATATAAATTATTATAATAATAATTTCTTCTTAGAGGTTTATGTTAGTATTTCTAATTTTAGGTTCTGTGGTGTCTAGTCCTCTTAAAGTATAGGAAAGATTTTATTTGTATGAAATTTTGTAGGCAGAATATTTAATGCATATTGTTTGTTACTTATGTAATGTTTATTTTATGTAATGTTTAATAAACAAAGAACATGAACAAAAACCAAGATATCAATTTAAATAACTTGCCTGAAAGTGGTAGCGCTTGACTTAAAACAACAAAGATCAAATCAGTCCCCTTTTATTCAAATCTTTTTTTAGTGGGAGGGAGAAGAAAACCCTATTTGTGGAGTGAGTACCTTCAAGTCATAGTAATATATTCCCAAAAGCCAATTTTTGGGACTATTAGTTTTTACAGCTTTCTAGTCCTTATGCTACAGTTTCATGGTTGACTAAGCTTAATGATATGAATCATGTTCAGTTTTTTCAGTATTGTTGAGGTTATATTTGTTTTTGTTTTTATTTTTGCTATAAATACAATCACCTGAAATTTAACCTCTTTTTTTTGTTGAAGACTAAACAGAAATAGACAAAATAAAACTGTTTATTTTTTTTACTACTTTTAGCATTAAAGATTACCTTCTCAAAAACATGACATTGCTCATAGATGCATCTTTCATTTTCCGCTTTAAATTCTGCATACTATGTAAAAATAGATACACTTCATTATTTGCAAGTGTGATTAATTGATTTGGTATATGCACATATACCATTTCAGAGTTTGGAAACTAAGTAGACAAGACTATTTCAGACATTTTATTATACATGCTAATAAAATATAAAGCTAGGATATTCATGTGTATTTTTAAGAAAAATTAAAACATAATAGAATTTCCAATGATAGACCTCCCTCCCTTCCTCTTGAGATTGTCCATTAAAAAAAAAAAAGCATGAATTAAGCTTGGTGTTTTGTGGTTTTCTTTTCCCCCAAATTTTAATGTAATGAGTGAATGTAACCATATCCTTCTTGACATGTGGCTTATTTTCTGCCTAGTAGGTAACTTTTCTTGCAGGTTATAGTGTTTCAGAAATCCATTTCATTGGAAGAGGAATGTATTGCATGTTAAGTAATTATTTTTTCAGGTTTTCAGAAACAAAGGTTTCCTAGCTAACAAATCTTGACTACTTTTGTTAATTTCTTGTTTTTTTTTCCCTCCCTCTGGTAGGCATTTCAGGGACAGTTGGATTGTTTGGCTGTATCAACCATTCAGGCTTTGACAGCAGTAATGAACAAATCTCCAGCTGCTAAGGTGAAACACGTATCCTCAAGCTCTAAAATGTTGTTTTAGATATACAGTCATATCTCAGTACCCATCAACTTCAGAACTCATCAAGCCCTGTGCTCGTCACATTTTGATGAGAAAAAAATGTTTCAGCATTCGATGCTTGCTCAGGACTCATCACACTTGTTAGAACTAATATGAGCCACGACACCACCCCGCAAGAGAAAATGCTTCATTAGGTACTCGTCAGTTTTGGCACTTGTCATGAGTTCTGCAACAAATTAATGATGAGTACTGAGGTACCACTGTACCAGTTTTTATTATATAACTCCTAAAGTCATGTATGAAAATGTATAATACATATGGTTTCACACCTGGAATGAAACACAATATTTTGCCATGTATAATATGTACCTTTTTGCCCAAATTTTTGTGGGAAAAATAAGGATGCACTTTATACATGAGAAGTACCTGAAATACCTTGTATCTGTTCTTGTGTTTTGTAATTATTTGTTACATAAAATTTCTTGTACCATAATGTGTTCAAAAATAAATACTAAAATTATAATACAAAAAACAAGGATCTAAATATAAATAAATAAATAAATGGATTAAAAAATCAGAATGAAAGATTTTTTCCCTGAAAATTTGGGCCAGAAATATGGGTGCTTATTATACACAGCAAAATATGATAGTTCACAAAATATCTTATCTTAGTATAGGAACTATTTTTCTGATAATTTTAAAGACCAATGCTTGTGGACACTGCTTTGGGATTAAGACATTGATAACTAAACTGAAGGCCAGTAAGGATTCACAGCAGGGGTGTCTCACCTTTTGGCGTCTCTGGGCCACACTGAAAGAAGAGCTGTCTTGGGCCACACATTAAATACACAAACACTAATGAAAACTGATAAGCAAAAAGAAGGCCCATGCATAATTTTCATGATATTCGCTACCACAGACAAGCAAAAAAAGTCCTCCTCACATAATAACCCTAAATATGCAGTGGCCCTTTCAATAATGTTTTAAAATCGTCAAGCAGGTCCCAAAGTTTGTGATCACTAGTATAGAGAATGTTCATATCTCAGTAATAAAATTAGTATGAAACTTAGTACTAAATCTAAGTAGTGTTTTAAGTAAATTTACGACTTTGGTTTGGGCCTCATTCATAGCCATCCTGGGCTGCATACGGCCCGCAGGCCACAGGTTGGACACCCTGACAGTAAACACATGAGAAGAGAGCACTGGTGTTGATTATTTTGATTCTGTGATAGTGTGTTTAAAGAATTAAATTTTATATTCTGGTTTTTCATTAGCAGAATAATCACTCTTTCACTATTTGTTCAGTTTGTGACTGCTGAGAACATGAACATTTTTCATATGTCAACAGCTCTACCAACTGGGGACTTGTTTTTTCATATGGCATGGAAATTCTGCTTCTTCGGTTGTAGTCACTAACCCTCAGGATTTTCTTTCCCTTCTCCTTTCTTCCACAACCACTGGCTCTGTCCTGCTCTCCACTTATGCTGATTTTGTGCTAGTGGTTTCCTCATTTAGTTTTGGGGATTAGTGAGAACATCTGTATAAAGTGGTAAGCATAGTGCCAGGCACATAGTAAATGCTTAAAATATTACTACTATTGTTAACATTTACCTTTTAATCCATCACCTCTAATATGGTTCGTGCCTTAATTACCTTTCTGGTACCAGAGATGAATGAATTCCTCCTTGCTTCCTAAGCCGAGCCGTTAGTTGTATTCCACTCTTTGTTGATTTTTGTTAGGAAATGAACTTTTGCCCTATATTGTTGCTGCATATAACTCTTGGTTAGGTTTCTGCTAACTAGGCTTTTACAACTCTTAACAGGCTGACTTGAAAATATATCTAATCTCCATTTAAAACAGTTTCTATAAGGATAAAGATCATTTTAAGTTCTTAGTAATTTGGCTTCTGAGTATAAAGGATTGCTTATACTGTATTATGAAATTCAAACCTAAAATGCTGTTCAAAGCTTTTGCAGCATCAGTGTTTTATAGTGTATAATGCCTTGCATGGTTAAAATTTTAAAATACTATTTAAATAAAAAGATCATTTAAAACATACCTTTTGAAAAGATTTTCTTTCTACTCTTGGTTGACGGTCAGCTAGTTCCCTTTCTCAGAGACAACCAGTCTTACTCATCTTGTTTAAATCTTTTGATTTTATAATGAGTGTGTATAGTTCTGACTCCTTTACTGGACCAGTTTACTGTTAATCGTTTTTTTGGTTGTCTTCATATTTTACCTAATGGTTTGTGTCTCTCTATTTCAAAAATATGTGATTAGACCTTATTAAAGTGATCTTTGTGCTCTAGCTAATTCAGACCATTTAGATACAAAGAGTCAAAAGAAAATGACTCAGGGTTTTTTTTGTTTGTTTTATTTTGTTTTTTGCCACTACTCAAAATTGCCAGGACTCATTAGTCCTTTGAGGCTGCTCTCTGACCCCTGTTATTCCCAGATTCTCCTTATTTTTTCTCCATTTTTGTTTTAACTTAATGTAATACTGCTCTAATTATAAATCAAGTGAAGAAAGTAAAGAAAGTGTCATGTGACCTAACCTGTAAAATAATTTTATAATATGCAGCTGTTGCTAATTTCATTTATTATATATTTTAGTACATTATTAATAAATTACATTTCAGAAGGTATATTGAGTTCATTTTAAGATGAAGATACGTGGTTTGAGAAAACAGAAATGTTGAACTTATAATCCTTCATATTAATTAGCTTAAATTGATGTTATACAACATTTAAAAATATTTTCCAGCAAATCTGGTCTTTAAAAATGTGCTTTGATATGTTGATTTTTCTCTCCCCTAGGAAGTATTTAAAGAAAGAATTGGTTATACACATATGTTTGAAGTATTAAAATCCCTGGGTCAGCCATCACTGGAGCTACTTAAAGAACTTATGAATATGGTGAGTTTTTTTAGCTTTGTTAGAAGTTGTGTTATTTCCCTATAAAAATGGTAACTAATTTTTTATCTCTTATGTTGCTTTACAGGCTGTAGAGGGTGACCACACTTCAGTTGGGATTTTGGGCATTAGTAATGTCCAGCCTCTCTTACTTCTTATCCAGTGGCTTCCTGAGCTAGAATCCCAAGACCTACAGATCTTCATCTCTGATTGGCTGAAAAGAATTTGTTGTATTAATAGGCAAAGTCGAACTACTTGTGTCAATGCAAACATGGGAATTAGAATCATTGAAACCCTTGATTCCCATCCTGCCCTCCATCGAACTTGTGCTGAGAACCTGATTGCTCTCCATGGTTCCTTGGGGAGTCAGTCAGTGAGCTCAGAAGAAATCCGTCGACTACTAAGATTGCTGAGAGTGGATGAATCTGAGTGTTTTCACCCTTATACTACTCCCGTGACTCGAGCAATCCTGACAATGGCCCGAAAACAAAGTCTAGAGAGTGCACTACAGTATTTCAATTTGTCACATAGTATGGCAGGAATTTCTGTGCCTTCCATACAGAAATGGCCAGGATCTGCCTTTTCCTTCAGTGCTTGGTTTTGCTTAGATCAGGATCAGTTGACGCTTGGCAATGCTAACAAAGGAGGAAAAAGAAAACAGTTGTACAGGTACTGGTATACGTTATACAATATAAGTGAATACTGCCATAGGTTATATGCTGTGATTCTTAAAAAGGCTTTTCTAAGCATTTAGTTTTTACTTTATTTATTTTAATTTTCACTTCTCAGGTAACTTTAATGAAAGTAGCAGCAGTCCTTTCCCCAACAGTGGTATATAATTGTTGAGCTCAAAAGCAGAAATGCAGCTCAAGGATATAGTTTTCAAATGTAGAAGTTATGTGCATAGTTTAACTATAGATGCTTTGTTGCTTTCATAATAATTGTATATCTCAAATATTTTACTGATTCTGAGTTTAGTTTGGAAACAAGTCTCATCTTAAAAATATTATAAAAATGGAAAACAAAGGAATAATAAACTTGAAATTGAATCTCTCTGCCCCACTGAAGGTGCTGTATAATTATGTGAAGGACCAGAAAACCTATATATGTACATCCAAAATTAGTCACTTCAGTAATAAGTTTTAATATACCTTTGATTTTTAAGACCTTTATCTTTTCTGAATCTTACTTCGGCAAATTTTTAAGATTTGAAAATTTATGCCTTTTACTATAGTTTACTAATGGAATTCCACTTGTAAGACTACCTTTTATAATTTAATGAACTCTTAATGCCCCAAAAAGATTAAAAATCATCTTTGAACCAAAGTTGAACTGATGTGTGGCAATAGAATGTAAGCCGCAATGTCTTAGATAAAAATATTCATGATGACCTTTATGGTTTTGTGTGCTTCATATAAACTGAATAACTGACTTCAAATGTTTTGATAAAACGTATTTTTGTTAGCTTTTTTACAGGAAGTGGCATGGGTTTTGAAGCTTTTATTACCCATTCAGGTATGTTGGTTGTGGCAGTGTGCACGAAAAGAGAATATGCAACGGTTATGCTTCCTGACCACAGTTTCTGTGATTCTCTCTGGGTAAGGCTTTAGGGTATCACATTTAACTTCTTGATTCTGTCCTTCAAAAAGCACTCGTTTGCCCTGCCTGGTGTAGCTCAGGTGGTTGGGCACCATCTCACAAAGGGAATGGTTGCTGATTTGATTCCTGGTCAGGGCACATGCCTGGGTTGCATGTTTGGTGCCAGGTTGGGATATGTACTGCAAGAGGCAACCAATTGATGTTTCTTTCTCACATCTATACTTCTGTCCATCTCTTTCTCTCTCTCTTCTTCTCTCTCTAAAAATAAATAAATCTGATAAAAACCACACATTTGTTGAATGTATATTAGGTGTTATCTGTAGATTAATTTTCACTTTGTATTCATGTTGAAGTTTGTAAGGAGGTTAATACCATTTATCATTATTATTATAAATTTAGTAGGAATCATTTTTCTGCTAAAAATTAAAATGTGATTGCTTTCAAGTGTTCTAGAATTAAATTTGATTTTGAATGAGAACATAAATCATTAAAAACTTCATTTCTGTTGCTTTTCTTAAAATTTGAAATGGTTCTCTTTAGAAAAAAGTTGATTCTGAAGACTACTCTTAGACTCGGAAAATATACTGTGTTACAGTTGTGTGTAGATTTTCTAGAATAGTTGTTTTCATAATACTACAGGAAAAAATGCTGCTCACTTGAAGATCATCATTTAACTTAACATTTAGTTATGCTTAATGTGCTGCTGTTCACACAAACTAGTTATAGAGTAATATTCTGAAAACATTGTCATTCCAAGAACTTAATATGATTTTTCTCTTTTTAAACACATGTCTTACTTTGCCAGCACAACATAACCATTGTTCACATGCCTGGAAAAAGGCCCTTTGGGCAGAGCCTTGTCTACATCTACGACAACGGGCAGCAGAAGGCCTCTGCCCCGCTCCGGTTTCCTGCTATGAATGAAGTGAGCACAGCTAACTTACTGTTCATAGGGCCAGTTCATTGAGAACTCTTGAAAAATTTTAGTTTAGTATAGAAAGTTCGCCTTATTCTAAGTACGTGTCTGTAAATTTTAATGTTTTCTCTATACTAAGATATAGTAAATTAATATTTAATTCAGCCTGTCATCATTAGTTGAAGTCAGACAACATGTAATAAAGAAAAACAATTCAAGGAAGAAACAAATGTAATTAAAGGCTTAGAAGAAAAGACTTAAAATAGCCAAAGGGAAACCAAAGAAATTGAGTCAAACAGAGCAAAGGATCGTTTAATAAACTCTCCAAGTATAGGAACAGTTACAAATTGTTACGGTGAACTCATTTCCTTCTTCACTGAATTTGAAACAACAATGAAGAAACTTTAAATCTTTGCATGGTATTGTGGTTAGGTATAAGATATAATTTATTTTCTAGGGTGATTCTTAAAGAACATTAGTGTCAAAGTTCTTTGAGAGTATTTGGATAATTTTGAAAGGACCTTTTGTGAAGGTAATAGGATGGATTAGGTTACTTCCCAAATCCTAGGATTCTGGTAATTTCTTGTTGATATTTATCTCAATGACCATTTCAGGATAACCTATAATTAGCATTATTATACTGATGTTTAATTCTGTTTATAAATTTGAGGGGGTAAATGGAGTTTTCTCTATTTTAGAATATAGTAAATTCTTAAAACATTTTTTTGTTAATATATACTGATTAAAAATTTAAACTTTGAAAAGGGATATAAAGTGAGTTATAAAAGTAATGTATCCAAGTCAAGTAGGCGGAAGGTAACATCTGTAATGTTAGCTTATGTGTGCACATGCACATATGTATCGTAATCTAGCAAATGTACTTGCTTAATTTTATGAACTGTTTCATTTTAAATGCGTTGATAGGAATTTAATTAAAATTGTGTGATTTGTTTTGTTTGTTTCTTAATTTTTAGCCATTTATTTCATGCTGTATTGGTTCAGCTGGGCAAAGAACCACCACTCCTCCACCATCCCAAATTCCAGATCCACCTTTTTCTTCTCCCATTACCCCTCATCGGACATCCTTTGGTGGAATTCTGTCATCGGCCTCCTGGGGAGGAACAACTGAAAAATCAAAATTGATTACCAAATTGATATCAGCAGGAACCCAGGACAGTGAATGGGGATGTCCCACATCTCTGGAGGGCCAACTAGGATCTGTCATCATCTTCTATGAAGCACTACAACCTCCCCAGGTGAAGGCATTATATTTAGCAGGTGAGTATATTTACATTCATATTGTTTCATTAAACTTAGTTTTTTTCTGTTGCCTAAACCTGAAAAGTGTATTTTTTAAAAAATTCTCATCTGAGGACATGGTTATTGATTTTTAGAGGGAGGGGCAGAGAGGGAGAGAAACATTGATCGGTTGCCTCTTGTACCTGCCCCGATTGGGGACTGAACCTGCAACCTAGCCATATGCCCTTACTGGGAATTGAACCCGCAACCTTCTGGTTTATGGGATGACACTCCAACTAACTGACCACACCAGCCAGAGCTGAAAAGTGTATTTATTATAGCTGAAACTTAAAGGGAAAAAAACCCCCACCACATACCATACTTTTTTCCCCTTATTGAGATGTTACTGACATATATGTAGGTTTAAAGTATACGAAATGATGATTTGATACATATATGTATTACAAAATGATTGCCATAATAGTTAACACCTCTATCCCCTCACATAATTACCATTTTTATATGTGTTAATAATATTTAAGATCTACTTTACTTTTTCTTTTTTATTGTTTATGGGGTGACAGTGGTCACCCCAATAACAAAATTATAACAGGGTTCAGTTATACAATTCCTCAACACATCATCTGTACACTATATTGTGTTTTCACCACCCCAAGACAAGTCTCTTTCCATCACCATTTATACCCCCATGCCCTCCTCCACCTCTTTAAGATCTACTTTAACAACTTTTAAGTGTGTTACACAGTGTTATTAATTACAGTATACCATACTCTTTTTGGTAGGCTAAGTAGAGCAAAGCTTTGGGAAATATTTCAAATGTCATCCGTAGAACTGCCCACTATTAGTTTGTTAGGACTGCCATAACAAATACCACACATTGCATGGTTTAAATACTATTTTATTACAGTTCCGGAAGCTAGAATTTCAAGATCAGTTTTCTGTCAGGCTTGATTTTAGGTGAGGCCTCCATTCCTGGCTGGTAAGTGGCTGCCTTCTAGGTTGTGTTCTCACATGGAGTCTCTTCTCTGTATGTGTGCAGAGAGAGTATATGTGGTGGCTTTGCCTCTTAAAAGTGGCCCTGTTGGATTAGGGCCTGGCCCTCAGGACATCCATTAATCTTAATTACCTCTTTAAAGGCCTTGTCTCCAAATACAGTCACATTGGGGATCATACCTTCAACATGTGAGTTTTGTGGGTACACAATTCAGTCCATAATGCTTTTACCAGATTTTAATAAAACGAGGAAACAAATATAAGCCTGCCTTCATAAGAAATGACATGATTGGTACTTAAATCATGAGTTTTATTTCAGAACTTGTCATTTTTATAATTCATGTGTTAATATACCTGAAGGATTCATGAAGGCAGTAGAATTATGAGTCCTTAGATAAAATTATGAGCTGTTTTTATTTTGTCTTTTTCTCTTGGCTGTGATTTAAAATATGCACAGATTATTATTGGATCATACTTATTTTAAAAATTCTATCTATTTTTCATAGATTATTCAGGAGCTAAGCCTTTAAGTAGTCATATATATTAACTGAAGAATAGCTTATTATTTGTCAAAATTTCTTTTTTAGATTGCATGGGAGTTTTGAGATAAATGAGAATGTCTAAACTTTCAAAGTTTAGAACCTTTTCATTAATTTATAACTCACCACAATATTTGAAGTTGAGCTTTATAATCCAAAAAATTCCAAATTGATAAGTCACTTAGTGTGATCATCACAGCTGTGTGGTTTGGATTTTGTTTTTATAGTTGTTTCTACTTACAACTCTACTCTTGTAAATAAAAATTATTTGTTATGTAGTGCTCATAATGATCATTTTAATGGCTGCATAATTGGATTCATAATTTATAATTTACTTGTTTATAATATTTAATATTTTTATTTTTATTTTACTTATTTTTTAATTGTTGTTCAATTACAGTTGTCTGCATTTTCTCCTCACCACTCCCTCCACCCAGCCCAGCCAAACCCACCTCCCTCCCTTGCTTCCACCCTCCCCCTTGGTTTTGTCCATGTGTCCTTTACAGTAGTTCCTGAAAACTCTTCTTCCCACAGTTCCCTCTCTCCTCCCCTCTGGCTATTATTAGGTTATTCTTAATTTCATTGTCTCTGTTTATATTTTGTTTGCTTTTTCTCTTGTTGATTATGTTCCAGTTAAAGGTGAGATCATATGGTATTTGTCCCTCACTGCCTGGTTTATTTCACTTAGCATAATGCTCTCCAGTTCTATCCATGCTGTTGCAAAGGGTAGGAGTTCCTTCTTGCTTTCTGCTGCGTAGTATTCTATTCCATTGTGTAAATGTACCATAGTTTTTGATCCATTCATTTACTGATGGGCACCTAGGTTGCTTCCAGCACTTGGCTATTGTAAATTGTGCTGCTATGAACATAACATAGGCAGGGAAATCTTAGATATTTCACACAGCAGTATTTTCACTGATATGTCCCCTATAGCAAGCAAGGGACATAAAGGAAAGAATAAACATGGGATCTCATCAAAATAAAAAGCTTCTGCATGGCTAAAGAAAACAGTATTAAAATAAAAAGAGAACCAATCGTATGGGAAAACATATTTGCCAATGACACCTCAGACAAGGATTTAATCTCTAAAATATAATATTTAATATTGATACAAACTTCAAATATTAAATGTGATGAATTATTGTACTTATCATTTTTTCTTATTTTAATAGATTTATTTATGGTAAATTTCTAAGATGAATATTTAAAGTGATGAATAGTTTTATGGCTTTCAAAATATGTTACCTAGTCAGCTTCCAAAAGGGATATACTAGTTGACAGTCCCTACCAGTAATACATAGGTTTATCACAGCCTCGTTTAAGGTGGAATGGTCAGTACTATTTCCTCTATTTTTGATGTAAAATTGAACCAGTTTTAATTATATTTCTTTGATTTTTTTTTAAGTCAGGAATTTTTTTCCTGCTCATTTTTATTTCATTTCTGTGATATATATTCACATCATTGATTATATTGCTATTTTGTCATATAAATTTTAATTTGTTTACATTAGATAAATTAATAGATAAACTTTGTTATATTTAATATTAGTTTTATAAATTTCCTTTCTGTAGTGGACATTGATTCATCCCCCCAACTTTTCTAGGTTTTGGGTGAATTTTGGGTGAAGTGTTATAAAAATAAAATACTTTTTGGCTAGTGTGTTTTATACTTTTTGGCTAGTGTGTTTTAACTGTGTTAGAAGCTTCAAAGAGCTCAATTTTAAATTTTGTTCTGATTGCACAGAACCAAAGAGGCCACCTCTATTCACTGATATGTGTGTATATGTATAAATAATTTTCAGGTCCAAACTGTTTAAGCCCTTGGAAATTTCAAGAGTCTGACATGGCCGATCTGCCTGGTAACGTCCTTCTTCACTACACTGCAAAGGTCAGAGTAAATGCATGGGTTGTTCATTTAGTTGTAACTGTGCTGTGTATGAAGTAGAATTCCTTTTTAAATTTTGTCATTTCAGTGGGTAATTGAGAAGGAAGGGTTTGAATTGCCATTAAAAATTACTACTTTTTAAAGGAAGTAGAGAAACACTAAAAATAAAGGTGTGCCTCTCAGCTGTGGTTCAAATGTGATCATTAGTCATCTCAATAGTATTGGCAACAGCTATAGTAGGAATTTGTACTAATGAATTGATTTCAGATAATGAAACAGTTTAAACATTTTTCTCCTACGTTTTGGGAAGGAGAGAGAAAGCAGAATTTGCTCAGCATTTGCTTTGTAACTTTTTAAATATGTTAGTCTGAAATAAAAAACATTTCCTTAGAAGGAGAAGAAGAAACCAACTATGCTTAGTCTTTTTTCTTTGAACAAAAAGGTCAGCAAGGACTGAAGGAAGAAGATCAAGGTAGAACTGGAAAGAAGAAAAGGGAGAAGAGACATAAACAAACTATATCAATTGCTTTCATTAAATTCAATTTGACATTGACATAGAAAATGCTTTTGCTATGTGAGATTATACATTGTAGAATTTTTTTTTTTAGTTTAGCCTGCTAGTGTATGGCCATAATTTATTATATCGAATACTCATTTGTTATATCCAGTCTAATAAAATTTACTTATTATTTGGTATTTTCACCTAACTTTTTATTTTGATTAATTTCAAATGTAGAGAGAAGTTTAAAGAATGGTAAGGTGAAATCCTATATACTGTTCACCTAAATTTCCCAATTATTACATTTTGCCACAGTTTTCTTTATGTCTTTCTCAAATCGTTTGTGAAAGCAGATTGACATACCTATCAAGACACTTGAATCCTAACTTTTTCCCCCACATAATCATTAACCTATCTAAAAAAATGATCAATAATTCAAATACTATATAACTCATATTCAAATTTTCCCAGTTTTCCTTAAAATACTTGCTTAGTCTTTTAATAATTTAACCCTGGAGGGCTGGTTGGGTGACTTAGTTCGTTGGAACATCACCCCGTACACCAAAAAAAGGTTGCAGGTTTGACTCCGATCAGGGCACATGTGTAGGTTTCGGGTTCGGTTCCTGGTCAAGGCACATATAGGAGGCAACTGATCCGTGTTTCTCTCTCTGTTTCTCTCTCACCACCCCCTCCCACTTCCTCCATCCATTCTCCCTTCCTCTTTCTAAAGTCAATTAACATATCCTTGGGTGAGGATTTAAAAAAATCATTTAAAAAAATTTAACCTTGCATCTGTTCGAGGTTCATGTGTTACATTGGTTATAGTGTCTCTGAGTCTCTTATTTTTTTGTTTGTTTCCCTTTTAACTTTTTTCCAAACATATGTTTGTTTGCCAAACTAGATTTAAGTTATTTCTTGTCAGAGGCTATATCTCATACTTATTTTCATTACAACTATCTGGTATAGGTAGATAGGGAATAATTAGACTTAATGTCACCTAATGTATTTGGTATATTATGTACCTATATATGTGATGGCTAACTGGGTTTTTTTGATATTATAGTTGCCATATTTTTTTTCAAAGTAATTTTGAAGAATTAAAGGTTGAATTTTTACTATTGGAAGTAAAATTTCTGTCATACTAAAAATGGAAAAAAATATAGCCATTATTATTTTTTGAAACCAAACATGTCAAGTATATGCAGTAAAACAGTTTATTGGAGGAATGTTTCTTGCATATGGTGATATGGCGTGCTACAAGGATTTTCTGGTTACATGAGTTTAGGGGGATGTTGCATTTTGTATATCCCTCTTGGAGACTAGTGACATGCTTGAAAAATTCTGCTGTAAGAAACTAATTAACTTTTGTTTTATCCTACTTTTTCACCAGGTATTTGAACATAGAACACATTTTATATTTTATCTCAGTAATCAACGCTAGTTTGGGAAAAGCTGCTATAGAGGATTTTTGACAGTCAGCAGTTTATTTGTTATTTTTGTATTCATTTTTTGGAGGTGTTTAACCATCTGTTTGCTTAAAATTTGAGTGTCTTCTTGGTGCTAAGAATTGTCTGAACTTTTAGGATATAAAGATGAATAAAAGCCCGTGGCTTTATCAGAAGCTTCAAATGTAAAGTTATATAAATGTGTAAAAAAATTAAGTGCAGTGTAATTATATGAGCATTTTTCTATTTAGCTACCTCTTGTTAGATGTTCATAACATTATGCCCTATGCTAAATGCTTTATATGTATTATTTCATTTAATCCTCACAGAAGTTCTGAGAGGGCACGTGGTATCTCTATCTTTTCTAAGCTCTATTTTTCTGAGACTGAGTAAAGATAAGTAACTTGCCTTGCCTCATAATTCTAGTGAATGGCCAGCTGATTTAATTCATATCATTACCCATTATATAATATGTCTGTGTTGGAATCATTTACAAAATGCAGTGCAGGTGCAAAGGAACAGTGGTTTGTTCTTCCAGGTTAGGTATCATAGAAAACATGGTTTGACTTGTGTTTTAAAAGGCAAAGTTGAGGGATGTGGAAGGCACAGTGAGCCACACCTACAAAGGCACAGAATGTAAAACTGTTCTGCATGTATTGGATATAGTGTACAAAGCAGGAAGAGACGACAGCAGAAAATGAAATTAGAGGGCAAGTGGAGGCCAGATCATAGCAAACCTGTACTAGGCTAAATAGTAAGCACTGGGTAGGATTTTTAAGCAGAAGAGTAATTCCAAGTTTGCATTTTAGAAAAAGGTCTCATGTTGCAGTGTGGAAGTCAAATTGGAGGTATAGGAGACTGGAGGCAGTCATATGTCATTATGAAATTAGGTCATAAGTACACAGGTACTGAAAGTAAGGTAGTAATGGGAGAAAGACATTTCTGTCTCTGACACTAATACAGTTTACACTGCGTTAATGTAAACTCAGTTTACATTTGTCTTACTAAAGCAATTTTTCTCAGTTGCCTTAAGAGGGAAGCAATAGCTGCATCATCTGTGTTGACATTTGTAGGTGTCTTTTTTTGATAGGAATTCGATTCAAGAATGCTTCATTACCTACAAATTCACAGACTGAGTGTGAAGTTACTTGCTTTAGAAGCCTTTATGGAAGTTGACAAATTCAACAGTTTCTAGAGTTTCAGACTAAGCTCTTAATCTGAATATAACTAGAATCAGTAACATGAGGGAAAATAGTGCCTTATGCTTGTGGTTGGATTTTCATATTGTAATATATTGTTCTGTGATTTCTGTATCATACTTTAGTTACGCTTAAAAAAATATCCTCACCCCAAAGAAGCATCGATGTGGTAGAGAAACATCAAATTGGTTATCTCATGTGTGCCCTGACTGGGAATCAAACATGCAACCTTTTGGTGTCAGGACGATGTTCCAACCAACTGAGCCACCCAGCCAGGGCTTTAGGCAGTTTTTTGTGGACCATGAAATTGTGCCTAGGGAAGTACTAATGGGAATAAAACATTGAATTTTTTTAAAAGGCAAGAAAATCTTGCATACATTGGTTTAAAAGAGGAAAAATTTAAAACTATGTGGTTGGTGAATGGTTCTAGCAGTAGTTCAACAATCAGATAATAAGCAGCAGTGACCTGTATTTGATGAATGAGTACTTTAGAATCTAGGCCTTGATTTCTTTAAGAAATAATCAGAGAACTGTAATACTAAACTTAATATTGTAGGCATCTTATTAAGTATGCTATATACTTTTTTAAAATTATGGTGAAATGTTCTACCTGTAATTAAAGTTGTATTTTGTCTTTATTGCGCTTAGCTGTTTGACTTGTTTTTTGTTTGTTTTTTTATTCTTAGGCCTGCAAAAATTCTATCTGTCTTGATTTATCTACTAACTGTTTGCATGGAAGGTTAACAGGAAACAAAGTAGTGAACTGGGACATTAAGGTAAATTAATGATAAATGGCAGGCAATGCATTATGCAAGTTTACTGATTCTTTACAATGGTTTATCTTTTGAGCGCCATTAGCTTGATCTGAATAATGTCACCATTAAAAAGTTTGCAGGCAAGTTATGCAGTTTGAAGGATTAATAAATAAGTAGTGAATGACCGATTTGCCAGAAATTTACTTTTTAAACATGCTATCAGCTTAACAATTTTTAGGAGAAAAATACGAGGGGGGACCCAAAAAAACCCCAAACAAACTGTAATTATCTTCTGGAGGGCAGACCCCTTGTAGTTTGGGTTTCCACACTACGTGAGTGTTCTAAGAATCCATCTGTATCAGTATACCAATTGGCATTGTTGTGAGAGGCTGCGTTTGGCTTCAGTGAATTTATTTTGAAGACTCTTTCAGTACGTTTGCACATTTCATGATATGTGATTTACAATTGCACCTGCTCACACCATACTGAGTGTTCAGGAGTTTTTGGCCAAAAATGGCATGACCACCAGGCCCCCCCACCCCTATTCACCTGACCTTGCCCCAAGGGACTTTTTTGTGTGTCCCCAATGAAAGTCCTTAGAGGGAAACATTTTGCTGATGTGGAAGAGGTGAAACAAAAAACAGCAGAAGCACCTAAAGGCATCAAAATTAATGAGTTCAAAAACTATTCTGAGCAGTGGTAAAAAAAAAGCTTTGATACATCAGGTGGAGCGTAGTTTGAAGGTGACTGAAGTTTAAACATGTAAGAATAAGTACACAGATTTTTAGAAATACTGTTTTCTTGGGGGTCCTCCCTTGTATAATCTCTTAATTAATTACACCTCCTGTTAATGTATTTATTCCCTAAAACTACGCAGCAGATTTTGACCCCCTCTAGTCACTCACTAAACACCAGTTGAATTTACTTATTCTTTCAGTGGAACAAATCATTAGAATAATTCTTCTTGTGTAAAAATGAATTCGTCAGTTAATATTAATCTCACATTATTTGTGTGGTATAAATCTATCTTTGACTTGAAGAGAACACTTTTTATCTGTTAGGGTAATAAGATTTATGATGTGTCTACCAATTTATAAGTTAACATTTGCTGTAACTTATAAGATGGGTTTTACAGGCTTGTAAATATGGAGAGGTTGTGTACAAACTTAAGCTAGGTCTGCATGGCAGTTTAGAACATCTTAGCAGTTAATAATAGCTAACATTGTATAGACTCACTATATGTCAGGCACCAAGCACTTTTAGTATATTAGCTTACTTAATTCTTGTAACAAGTTTACCAAGTGGGAATTAGTATCCCTAATGATATTTCCTTTAGAGATAAGGAAACTGAGGCAGAGAAATTAGTAACATGTCAAAAGATACTGAATACATTTTGTTAAGCTATCCAAAATAGTCACTTTGATCTTTGGTTGAAGCCACCCGCGCCATCTTTTTTGTTAACTAAAATTAGAAGAGTCAGTCATATTTCTCTTGACAAACACATTCTGTTTTTTTCCCCCATGATTTATTCTCCTAATTGCCAAATTTCCTTGTGACAATTTCCTCTTACATCATTAATGTTACATTATAAAGTCAGCTTACGGGGTCATGTTTAGATTGCCTGTGTTTGGAATTCCTGAACTTTAGAAAACAGGTGCATTAAAAAATGGTCTGGCTTATTCTCTGTTGAGGATTGGTTATGGTGACCACTGAAGCTGCTCTTTACAGCATGCGCCTGAACAAAAGTTCCTTCAGCGTAGACTATACCATACAGTGCCTAAAGGTTTAGTAAATTATAACCTCACACATACTGTGTAGATATTAAATGACAAAATTGCTCTTGTTTTAAAGATGAATAATTGTCAATTTCTTTTTCAGGACATCATAAACTGCATAGGTGGATTAAATGTACTCTTTCCTCTATTGGAACAAATTAGCCATATTTGTGAAGGACAGATTCCTGAAGGAGTGAATGAAAGAGCAGTTTCTGAATTGTTAACACCTGTAGAAGGAGAGAGGGTGGTATTGACCCCTACAAAGACATCAGGTATGAAATTAAAACAATTTGAGAGTTAATGGAAAAATAGATTAAAATCTTGATACCATTAGGAAGAAACTTAACGATTTGTAGGTGAAGTAGCCCATCCCTAATTTACTAATGTAGTTCAGAAAATTTATAATACTTTGGTCAAAAACTTAAGGTGTTGGTTTTACTATTATCTTTAGTTTGTGCTTTCAGTGAAAATATGACATTATTAAATTTACGGTAGAGAAAATACTTACATATGCATATAAGTATACAAAATGAAATTGCTGATTTCTCTGATATTTGTGTTCCACATGTGACCTTTGGAGACATATTTCTTAACCAGATTCTTTGTATGTTACAATATTCATTATGATATAGAAAATATATAAAAGTGACTAGAGTAATTATGGTAATTAATGACATGTTTACAATTCCACAGAGTCAAGACTAGAGAGAAGTTTAGTTGCAACATTTATCTTGATTGTGAAACACTTGATTCAAAGACATCCTATTAACCAGGACAATCTTATTCACTCCCATGGAGTTGCCACTCTTGGTGCCCTACTTCAGAAGGTGAGCTAGTCCAACATAAGATGTGGCTGATGATTTTAATTAGCAGGTAGTGTTGGG
The DNA here is from genome assembly GCA_004024845.1 of Tonatia bakeri. Classification (NCBI taxonomy): domain Eukaryota; kingdom Metazoa; phylum Chordata; class Mammalia; order Chiroptera; family Phyllostomidae; genus Tonatia; species Tonatia bakeri. Next base: position 109,654 of record PVIA01001555.1, on the reverse strand, counting down.
GTTTTTCTTTCTCATAAGTATTTTTTATAAAACCACACTATTACATTATTACAGCTTGTTGTATTAGTGGACATAATTTACTCCATAAGTGGATTTAGGAACTATTGAATAATCTTATACAAGAATTACTTATCTTGTGTAATAGGACCTTATATGTTAGCTTTGTTATTTGATCAGTTTATAACATTAAGAAAATATATTCTAGCTCTGGCTGGTGTAGCTCAGTGGATTGAGCTCGGGCTGCGAACCAGGCATCGCAGGTTCGATTCCCAGTCAGGGCACATGCCTAGGTTGCAGGTCATGTCTCCCAGCAACCGCACATTGATGTTTCTCTCTCTCTTTCTCTCTCCCCCCCCCTTCCCTCTCTAAAAATAAATAAAATCTTAAAAAAAAAAAGAAAATATATTCTAGCATTACTTCAGAAAAATTAATGTTTTAAATTGTTTACATTTTTCTAATCAAGAGTTTTATATTTAGATGTTCTAAATAAATTATTTGAAATTATAGCTTAATAAGAATTATTTAAACTGAATTTTACAGAACCCTTTTCTGTTTGGATTTTAGGTGCCAAACACCTTGATGGATGTTAATGTATTGATGGCAGTTCAATTACTAATTGAACAGGTATCATTAGAGAAAAATATTCAGCTCCTGCAACAAATGTATCAGTATTTACTCTTTGATTTTCGTATTTGGAACCGTGGAGATTTTCCCTTTCGAATTGGTGAGAGTGGGCTGTTATATAAAATCTTATAGTTGTTTATAAATTTATAACTACATAGATGACTTTATTTTAGGTATGTAATTTAAGAGTGAACTTTCTGTTTTAGGTCATATACAGTATCTTTCCACCATTATCAAAGACAGCAGGAGAGTTTTCCGAAAGAAGTATGGTGTACAGTTTCTCCTAGATTCACTTAGGATTTATTATGGGTATGATGTCCTTACTCCTCAGTCTGCTGTTTTCTGCCTGCTACTTGATTGGAATGTCTATATCGTTTATTTTTCCAGCAGAATAGTGTGGAGGTCAAAAGGATGAACAGTGGACCATATACTTAGAGTTTGATCCTGTGTTTCATTAATTAACTAACCCTAGACAACTCACTTAACTTCTTTGTGCTGAGGTTTTCTGTTCTGGAACAAGGAGATAAAACCGAGACACTCTGTGGTTGTATTGGTCATTAAATTAAATGAGTTAATAACATATGAAGCACTTTGAACAGTGTCTGCCACATAGCGAGTGTTACATATGTATAAGATATAAATTTATATCTTTATCATTGAAACTCCTAACTTCAGGAGGTTTCCTATTTAGAAAAAGAAGCAAAAGATACCATGAATTCTTATTTTAAAATTAAGTTTTGAGGTAACATTGATTAATAACATTATATTATGAATTCTAATAATTACATGGAAACATCTTTTTTAATTTAGGATTTTTTTATATAATAAGTACACAAATATAAAAATTTTAAATATCAATTCTTGCACTTTTACTTTCTCTTTCAGAACTGACTGTAAATATAGTGAGCTGTCTCTAGATGATATCCGAACAATGAGGACTTCTTTGTATGGTCTGATTAAATACTTTCTGTGCAAAGGTGGAACTCATGAAGAAATACAAAGTATCATAGGTTACATAGCTGCTATTAATGAAGAAGAACAGGTATTAGGCCCAAGATAATCTAATTTTTTAACATTGAAGTTGCTATATCATCTTCTTTTATACTTAATGCATGTGTAATAAACACATTTGAAGAATAAAATGTTTATAGTGTCACAAGATTATTCCATAAAGAAATAAATTTTATCTCCTAATGGAAAGTTTAATAAAGTAGATGGTAGTATGATAAAATATTTTAATGAAGTAGAAAGTAGGATGTGGAAATAGTTGCTTTATCTGGCAATTCTGAGCCTATTTTCATAGGTCACATAATGTATACTGATGTATCATCAGAGTTACCGAACAGGTAAGTACCGCATGCTAACCAGTTGCACCCCTGGAGCTCCTACAGATTTCTAACATGAATTTGAACATAACATGGCTTTCTAAAAGTTTTACATGAAATAGATTGTAAATTTATTTGTGTTTTTAAGTACTTTTATATATATTATTTATTTACAGCTTAGAACTGCTCTTTAACACAGTGGTTCTCAATGTATAGTTGTTTACCAGCCTTACCTGGGAACTCTTTAGAAATGAAAATACAGTGCTGAATCAACTCCTCCAGATGATTGTGGTGTGTGGTAGAATTTGAGAAACACTGGTATAAAATATACAGACTGGGAATTACTCTTCCCACCTGTATATTTGGAAATACATGTTCAGAAATATTAGGTGACTTAAAAATCACAGAGCTGATAAACCTGGGACTAGAAAAACTGAGTGTATTTACTGCTGTTTCTGTGCTCTTTCTCTATATCATTCTCAGCATCAAGTTGGAGCAGCTTTAATTTATATTGACTCAAATACTTTTCCCTGTACCGTGAAATATTTATTGTTTACTCCATAGTTACACAACTTTATAATTTGCATTATATAATTAACTTTGGCAATTTCCATGTAAGGTTGGACTACTTCAAAAGCTTCTCATTGTTTAGAATAATGAATAGCCATTTTATTTTATGATAGCTCTATTGTCACCAGCCGTGATTCATTGCCAGTGATATTTTCTTGATCACTTTAAAGAATTATTGAAAATGTAACTATACATTTTTATCTATATCTATTTTTATATGTAATACTAGCCATTGTAGGTTTATAATGATGAATCAATTACCATTTTTACTTTTAGCCTAATGGAGGCAGGGGTGCATAAGAGAGGTTTGTAAATAAATATGTAACAAAAAAAGTATGATAGCATCTGTAAAAGAGATACAAAGTCCTATGAAGTTTTCATAGGACAGTATTACATGTTGAGGAGACCAAGAAAGGCTTTATAAAGAGATGGCTTTTCATATGGACAAAGCAGCATAGGTGTGGTTCAGCAGGTACATGTGGTAGTGAGAAGATACACAAAAGGAAACGGAATAAACTAAAAGCATAATGGAGTGAAAGGCGAGGTTCAGAAGATACCAGATAGTTAAGTAGAACATTAGGGTATGTAGGATTTAGTTAAGTAACTGTTTGTGGTTTATGATTTTATTTGGCTTCCATAGATGAGTGTAGTTATTTGTTTTGTGTTATTTAATTTTGAAAGCTCTTTGGAATCTTGGATATACTCTTTAGTCTCCTGCGTACCAGCCCAACTAGAGGTCAGCTTTTCTTACTACTGTTTGAACCAGGAAATGCCGACATACTTTATGCCTTGCTCTTAAACCAGAAGTACTCCGACAGACTAAGAGAAATCATTTTTAAGGTAAAAACATTTTTTAAATATCTTTATATTTTGGGGCAGTTATGGTGGATGAATTTAGTTGGAATATATACATTCTATGAATGTAAAATCTTTTTTCATATCTACTTCTAATTTTAAGTTGTCACATTTGTTTTAATATATATTTTTCATGTTTTTGTTAGCATATTTAAAAGCTAATTATATTATAATCTTATCAGTTATTTCAGTGGAAAATGTACTTTTGCATACTATCCTCAATATGAAACCTTTCATCTCCATATTGACTTATGGTGAGTCTGCATAGGAGATCGTAACTAACCTTATGTAGCATTTATTGTTTGTCAGGCACTTGCAATAATTTTATTAAATGGATATTATTTCATCCCCATTTCACAGATGAAGAAACTGAGGCAGAAAAGTTTGTAACTTGTCAAACACATTTTATTTATTTAAAATTTTTTTAAAAAATTGCTTTATTAGGAGATAGCTAGAGAGAGATACACAGAGAGAGGAAAATAGAAATATTGATTTATTGTTCCACTTATGTATGCATTTATGCATACATAAATGCATGGTTGATTTTTGTACGTGCCCCAATAGGAGATGGAATCTGCAACCTTGGTGTTTTGGGATGCAACCATCTGAGCTACCCAGCCAGGTCTAGAACATATTTTAAACTATCCAGGCTGTGCCAAACTCTGAACCATGGCTGAAGCCACCCACTCCACCTTTTTTGTTAACTTTCTGAAAGCAGTGGGGTCAGTCATATTTTTGCTGTTGAATATGTTTTCTTTATTCTCCTGTTCATTATGCTTAATTGCCTTATAATAATTATTTCCTCTTACCTCATTAGTGTTACATTATAAAGTCCATTTATGGGGTCATATTTGGATTCCCTTTGTTTGAAATCCCTAAACTTTAGAAAATAAAGGTGAACTAAAACTGATCTGACATAGTTTCTTGTATATTGGTTATGGTGACCCCTGAGGCCACTCTTTAAAGCATCTGCCCATACAAGTGTTCCTTTATGGAGACTCAATGTTATTTCTTCAAAAATGACTTTGGAGGGATTGTTCATGATACCATTTTCAAGAATACTCTTTCCACATATGATTTGATTATCTCACTTTGAAAAACGTTGCTCTCACTGCAAGAAGTATAGGACTAATTTATTTGCATATGGGTGGGTTTCTTCATAAAATGTTTCTTTGTTATTAAAAATTATTTTGATAACTGTTACATAAATGGATTACTCTATTGATCTAGAAGTATCTTTGTTCTTTTACAGAACATACCTTTGTTCCTCTTACAAGCTACAGGGTTTATTTCCATCTATGCCTTAGCCATTAAAATATAGTTTAAATTAATTCCTTTCATCTGCCAAGAAATACATGTAAACTAGAATTTTTTTTTTACTTTTTTATTCTTCATTTTATTGATTATGCTATTACAGTTGGCCCATTTTCCCCCCTCACTCCCCACCACCCTGCCCATCCCCTCCCACCCACATTCCCCCCTTTAGTTCATGTTCATGTGTCATAAGTTCTTTAGTGTTTACATGTCCCATACTATTCTTACCCTCCCCCTGTCTATTTTCTACCTACTGTCTATGCTACTTATTCTCTATATCTTTTCCCCCTCCCTCCTCCTCCCACTTCCCTGTTGTTAACCCTCCATTTGATGACTTTTTTTTACTGTTCATATTTTTAATCTTCTTTTTCTTAGGTAACTCCCTTTAACATTTCATATAATAAGGGCTTGGTGATGATGAACTCCTTTAACTTGGCTTTGTCTGAGAAGCTCTTTATCTGCCTTTCCATTCTAAATGAAAGCTTTGCTGGACAGAGCAATCTTGGATGTAGGTCCTTGCCTTTCATGGCTTGGAATACTTCTTTCCAGCCCCTTCTTGCCTGTAAGGTCTCTTTTGAGAAATCAGCTGACAGTCTGATGGGAACTCCTTTGTATGTTACTGTCTCCTTGTCTCTTGCTGCTTCTAGAATTCTTTCCTTCATTTTTACCTTGGCTAATGTAATTATGATGTGCCTTGGCGTGTTCCTCCTTGGGTCCAACCTCTTTGGGACTCTCTGAGCTTCCTGGACTTCCTGAAAGTCTATTTCCCTTGCCAGATTGGGGAAGTTTTCCTTTAATATCTGTTTAAATAAGTTCTCAGTTTGTTGCTCTTCCTCTTCCCCTTCTGGTACCCCTATAATTCAGATGTTGGAACGTTTAAAGGTGCCCTGGAGGTCCCTAAGCCTCTCCTCATTTTTTTGAATTCTTGTTTCTTCATTCTTTTCTGTTTGGTTGTTCCTTTCTTCCTTCTGGTCCACTCCATTGATTTGAGTCCCAGTTTTCTTCCCCTCACTATTGGTTCCCTGTGCGTTTTCCTTCATTTCTCTTATCGTAGCATGTATTTGTTCATCTAATTTATGTCCAAAGTCAACCAATTCTGTGAGCTTCCTGATCACCAGTGCTTTGAACTGTGTGTCTGATAGTTCAGCTATCTCTTGGTCACTTAAAAAAATTGGTTCTGGGGCTTTCAATTCTGTTTGAGCCATCTTTTTTATTTTTTATTTTCCTCTGGTCTGGTTGCAGCTGTTTCGTAAGGGCGGGGGAGCCTTAGGTGTTCACCAGGGCGGGGCACCCCAGTCGCTGGGTTGTGACATACATGTATGTGGGGGCGGGGTCTGAGAGGGAACAATGGTGCCTGCTCCTCTCTCTAGGACTTCCGTCCCCTCCACTGCCTCCCACAAGCAAATTGGGCCCTTCTTGTGCTGGCTCCCGGGTGGGTGGGCTTGTGCACTTTCTTGGACTCTGTGGGCTTCCCTGAGAAGTCTCCTATGAGGCTGAGAGAATCTCCCGGCCGCAGCTCCCAGTCGGGGCTCTTAAGCTTTGAAACCCAGTGGTGCTGCCCATTTTCACTTAGTTTGCGCGCAAATGTGTGGCTGCGGACAGCCAGCTGCCTTGAGCCCCTCACTGGGTCTGCTAGTTGCCTCCCGAGCCCAGGGTCTACCACCGGTCCGTCAGCTGCCTTCTGCACCCTGCGCGCCCGTGCCTGCCAGCCAGCGTTTCTTCCCACCGACCCCTCTCCACAGGCCTCCGACTCCGCTGCTCCTTACTGGTCTGGATGTACTGTAGTCCGACTTCTGTTTAGTTAATTTCTTTCTGTTCTGGTTGTTCTTTTGTTTCTCAATTTTTGTTGTCCTTAGTTTTGGTTGCACGAGGAGGCACAATGCAACTGCCTGTGCCTCCATCTTGGCCGGGACTCCTAAACTAGAATTTTTTAAAAAAGATTTTATCTGCCCTGGCTGGCGTAGCTCAGTGGATTGAGCGTGGGCTGCGAACCAAAGCATCGCAGGTTTAATTCCCAGTCAGGGCACATGCCTGGGTTGCATGCCATGACCCCTAGCAACCGCACATTGATGTTTCTCTCTCTCTTTCTCCCTCCCTTCCCTCTCTAAAAATAAATAAATAAAATCCTTCAAAAAAAGATTTTGTCTTCAGGGAGAGGAAGTAGGGAGAAAGAGAAGGACAGAAACATTGATGTGAGAGAGAAACATCAATCAGTTGCCTCTCATGCAGGTCCAAACCTGCAACCCAGGCATGTGCCCTTAATGGGAATATACCAGTGACCTTTCGCTTTGCAGGACAATGCCCACCCAACTGAGCCACACCCATCTGGTTGTAAACTAAATTTTTAACGTAGTAATTATTCTAATACAGGTGTGTTTTAGTTCAATTTACTTTTAAATTCATTTTTGAATGATAGTATGATATGGAGCATTCCTCCCTGTTAGTGCTGGTTCTTCTTTTATATCTAAGGAATAAAATTACGGTTCAAAAAACCTATTAAATCAATATTTTAATTCAGTATTAACCTAAGTGACAAACTGTTCTTAGTTCTGTATATTGAGAAGACTATATTGTTGTGACCAGGTTATGGAGCAGATGTTGAAATGCACAAATGTTTATGAACGAAGTAAACAACGTATTCGACTCAGAGAAGTTGGCTACTCAGGATTGGGACTCCTCCTGAATGACGTACCTATTAATACTTCTCTCATTAAAAGCCTCACCAATCAGATTATAAATACAGGTATGATTAAGGCTGATGATACTGATGACTTTTAAGAAATGTTCTTTGTAGTAATGTACTTCTATTTGACGGTTCTCAATTATTTTTTCCTGAGGTTCTTTTTCCATTCTTCCTCAGATTGCTTTTTAAATTATCTGTTATTTGATTGATGAGGCTTTCCTTGGGTGCTGTTTCTTATTTACCTTTTTTTTTCTTTCTAGGACATAACATAGTGCTTTACTTGGTAGGTCTTTGATTAATGCTTATTGACTGAATAATTATTAAATAGATAATTGAATGTCTACTTCAAGAAAAGGACATGAGAGAAAATATGTACAAAATACTTTATCTTTTTTCTTTATGAAGCTTATATTCTTAAAGGCAAAATAAAAACTAATTTCAGATTTTTTATGAACTTTTTTTAGTACATACTAAAACTATAAAATTTATATCAGATGTTGGGAGTTCAAAAGGTAATATAAGGTTTTTGTTTTGAGTGGTTCACTATGTTGTTGATAAGACAGAGCATGTACTTAAGATAAAAACAGTGTAAGAACGAAGTAGTATGGATAGTATGTTCATGCAATCAAAGAAAAGAATAATTATTTACAGTTTACTCAGAAGATGTCAAGTATTCTAAACCTGTTGTCTGGTAAAATTTAAATATGTCTCTAATTTCTGTCTTTAAAAAACAATTGTTTCAGCATTTATATAACTGTTACCAACAATTCTTTGAGAAAAAACTTGAGAAAGAAGAAGAAAGTTGGAGGCATCAAACTTACTGATTTTAAACCATAATGCAAAGCTATAAAGATCAAAACAATGTGCTATGAGTATAGACACAGACACATCGTCCAATGGAACAGAACCAAGAACCCAGAAATAAACCTATGCATATATGATTAACTAATATGTGACAAGGGATCTAATAATATGCAGTGGGAAAAAGAGTCTTGTCAATAAATGGTGTCCAGGAAACTGATTGTCCACATATAGGAGAATGACAATGGATCCCTACCTTCTACCACTCACAAAAATTAACCTAAGTGGATTAAAGATTTAAATGTAAGACCTGAGGTATCAAACTACCAGAAGAAAACATAGGGAAAATCTCCTTGACATAGGTCTTGACAGTGATATTTTGGATATGATAACAAAAGCACCAGCGAAAAAAGTCAGAAGAAGTGGTACTATAGCACATGAGAGCTTCTGCACAGCAAAAGAAAACATCAACAAAATAAAAAGGCAAAATGCAGAGTGAGAGAAACTATTTGCAAGTGAAAATCTGATAAAGGGTTAATATTAAAAATATGTAAGGAACTCAAATGACTCAATAGCAAAAAAATCCAATTAAAAAATGAACAAAGAACCTGAATACATATTTTTCCAAAGACATACAAATGGCTAACAGACACATGAAAACGGTGCTGAACATCCTTAATTTTCAGTGAAATGCAAGCCATAGCCAGGAGATACCACTTCACACTTTTTAAGATGACAATTATCAAAAAGATGAGAGAGAAGTCCTGGTGAGGATATGGAGAAAAGGGAACCCTTGTGCACTGTTGGTGCTCATATAAATTGGTGCAGCCACTGTGGTAAATGGTATGGAGGCTCTTCAAAAAATTAAAAATAGAACTACCATATAATTCAGCAATCCCTCTTCTGGGTATATATCCAAAAGAAATGAAATTAATGTCTTTAAGAGGTCTGCACTCCCACGTTCATTGCACCATTATTTACAATAGTCAAGATGCAGAAACAACCTAAGTGTCCATTGACAGATGAATGGGTAAAGAAGTCATGATTTATATAAATATATAGAATGGACTATTAGCCATATAATGGAAGGAATTCTTGCCATTTGTGACAACATGGAAAAATCGTGAAAGCATTCTGCTAAGTGAAATAAATCAGAGGACAAATACTACATGATCTCACTTATGTGTGAAATCCAAAAAAATCATTTAATAGAAACTGTAGATTCTATTAGGATTGGTGGTTATTAGGGCTGAAGAAGTGGACAAAATCTATTATACAGCAAGGTGACTATGTTAACATTATTGTATTGTGTAATTGAGAGTTACTAAGAGAGCGGCACTTAAATGTTTTCACTACAAAAAGTAATGTTAACTATATGAGTTGATGGATGTTTAACCTTATTGTGGTAATCATTTCACAGTATATTCAAATCATCATGTTATATTCCTTCAGCTTATACAATGTTTTATATCAATTATATTTTAATAAAGGTGGGGGAAAAGGGCATCTATTGACAGCAAAAAAAAAGTAAAAAAAAATGAAGCAATTATTTCAGCATTTATATAACTATTGCCTACAGTTCTTTCTTTGGTTATCTTTGGAATTTAATTTTAGTTTTTTGTTTTTTCTCACCACAGATACTGCAGTTAATTTCAAAGATCTGTTATCTGTGGTATTTATATCTCACAGAACGTATATAAATGTCAGGGTGGTCATCTGCAGAAAGGTTAGTAAACTTTTAAGATACATGTTAAACATAGTAGTGTCATTATAGTCTGAATAAGTTTTAGAGTGAGTATTTGCACCAGACACGTTTTTAAAATGACAATTTTATATTTATTTTTAAAATGACAATTTTATAGTTTCCTTTTTTAGGATTAATTTTCATGTACTCACATTCAACATTTAAGTTTGTTTTTGTTACCACTACCTCGATGGGCTCCTGGAAATATATACACCCTTTCTAGAGTCAAAAATCTATTACCAGAGAATAGTTTCTTTATTAAGAACTGTCAATGAGTGTGAATATTTCTAATTTACTATATTTTTGAGCTTCTGTATCTTTGAACTTCATGGGGAAATTTTTCTGTAATTTGTTTATGGCCATTCTAGCAATGATTTGCCTTCACTGCACTCATTTAACCTTGGACTAAGTCAGCAATTAGTTATCTTCTGTGATTCTTTCTGATTATGACCTTCTTTCTATTCCACTGGTAACCACTGACCTGTCTAGTATTTAATTTGCTTCTTTGCTTTTTTCTAAAAATTTTACTTCCTGATTGTCACTATTTTTCTTTTTTAAGTATATTTTATTGATTATGCTATTACAGTTTTCCCAATATTCCCCCTTTATCCCCCTCTCTATCCTGCACCCCCCAACCTTCCAGCATCCCCTGCCTTAGTTCATGTCCATGGATTGTACATATAAGTTCTTTGAGTTCTTTGTTTCCTATACTATTTTTGACCTCTCCCCATCTATTTAATGCCTACCAATTATGCTGCTTCTTCCCTGTACCTTCCACACCCCTTCCCCTATTCCTCCCATCCCCCTCCCCACTGAAAACCCTCCATGTGATATCCATTTCTCTGATTCTGTTCCTGTTCTAGTTGTTAGCTTAGTTTTTGTTTTTGTTGTTTTTCTTTATTTTTTTTAGGTTCGTTTGTTGATAGTTGTGAGTTTGTTGTCATTTTATTATTCATATTTTTTTATCTTTTCTTAGGTCAGTCTTTTTAACATTTCATATAATAATGGCTTGGTGATGATGAACTCCTTTAATTTCACCTTATCTGGAAAGCACCTTATCTGCCCTTCCATTCTAAATGAAAACTTTGCTGGATGGAGTAGTTTTGGATGTAGGTCCTTGCCTTTCATGACTTCAAATACTTCTTTCCAGCGCCTTCTTGCCTATTAGGTTTCTTTTGAGAAGTCAGCTGATAGCCTTATGGGCCCTTTTTTGTAAGTAGCTCTTTTCTTTCCTGTTGCTGCTTTTAAGATTCTCTCTTTATCTTTAATCTTGGGTAGCTTAATGATGAAGTGCCTTGGTGGGTTCCTCCTTGGGTCCAACTTCTTTGGGACTCTCTGGACTTCCTGGAAGTCTATTTTCTTTGCCAGATTGGGGAAGTTTTTCTTCATTATTTGCTCAAATAAGTTTTCAATTTCTTGCTCTTGTTCTTCTTCTGGCGCCCCTATAATTTGGATATTGGAACATTTCAAGTTGTCCCAGAGGTTCCTAAGCCTCTCTTCCATTTTTTTGAATTCTTGTTTCTTCATTCTGTTCTGGTTGGATGTTTATTTCTTCCTTTTGTTCCAAAATTTGTTGCTTTGAGTTCTGGTTTCCTTCCTGTCACTGTTGGTTCTCTGAATATTTTGCTTTATTTCATTTTGGGTATCTTTCATTTGTTTTTTCATTTTTTGACAAAGTTCAATCAGTTCTGTAAGCATTTTGATTGCCAGGGCTTTAAATTCTCCATCAGATAGGTTGGCTATCTACTCATCGTTTATCTTTCTTTGTGAAGTTTTGCTGTGTTTTTTCATTTGGGCCATATTTCTTTGTCTTGGTACAACTATTACATAGTAAGGGACAGAGCCTTAGGTATTCACCTGGGCGGGGCAACCCTCCCTGCTGCCTGTGGGGGTGCTGCCTGTGGCGGATGGGCTAGAGAGGGAACAATGCAGCTGTCCTGCTTGTCTCTAGTGCACTTTCCATGGACTCTGGTGTGAGACTGAGAGTTTCTCCCACTGCAGCAACTGCCACATTCCATATTCCACAGTCAACTCTGAGTCTCAGTTTCTCCTTAAGTGAACCCCACCTGCAGCCTTGAGGGGCGGGGTTGGTGGGTTCTCTCAGCCAGCCCTGCCTTCACAGTCTGCCTTATCATTGCGGTTTCTCTTCGTCCACTGCCTTACGGGTCTGGTTATTCTGTTTGACTATTTCTTTAATTCTGTGTTTTTTTCGGAGTTCCGTGCAGTTTGATTTTGTAGCACTTCTGGTTGTTCATTGATTTTAGATTGGTTGTTATCCTCCTGTCGGTTGTGCAAGGAAGCAAAGGGTTTCCACCTAGCCTCCATCGTGGTCGGAACTCCTATGTCACAATTTTTCCATCAGTTAAATGTGGATATATATTTTTCACTTTAGTGGTGCGTAGTTTTTCATGTTTTGGCTATTATAGAAAGTATTATCTGCTTTCTTATTGATGGATATTTTAGGTTATTTTTCCTCTTTTTTGCATGTTAATAAACTTCTATTAAGAATAATTTTTGCGTATACTTTTACCTCTTTGTGTTAGTATATCTGTGAGATATTCTCCATGAAATGGAATTCATCTGTCAAAGGGTATTTACATTTTACATTTTGATGGATTTTGTCATATTTTCCTTGAAGCAGGTCATGCAAATTGATCCTTTTTTTTTTTTTTACTGTGTAGTTAGGAACAGCTATCAATGCAACCTAGTGTTTATCCAAGAAAAGCTTAATCTGGAAGAAAAAAGAATTGGTATACTGCACCGATAGAGTAATGGTAGCTCACTGATTGATAGCATTAATGAAGAAAGAAACTTCACATGTCATCATGTCATTGTGCCTCATTACTTTCTATATCAGCATCAGTGTACATTCAAACTGTTAATATCGAAGTCCCTACCAACATTATTCATCTCCTGCTATGAACTTGTCAGAGTTAGAAATTCTAATAAAAGAGGTGCTTTTAATTTTAACTGAATTTCTGAGAATTTATTTTTATTCCACAAAAATAGTGAAATCAACCCTGGCTGATGTGACTTAGTGAATTGAGCACTGGCCTGCAAACTGAAAGGTCACCGGTTCAATTCCCTGTCAGGGCATGTGACTGGGTTGCAGGCCAGGTCCCCAGTTAGGGGAACCTCCCTCTCTTCCTTCCTCCCTTCCTTTCTCTAAAAATAAATAAATTAATTAAATAAACAAATAAATAAAAAAGTGAAATCATTTGGATATTGGAGGTCATATACATTACTATGTCAGTGTCTACTCTTTAATTTTAATTTCTTATTCTATTTAAATAGCTTCCATTTTATTGGAATTAGGTTTTTTTTGGAATTAGGGTTTCACTTTTATTTTTTTATACCATATAGAGTGAATAAAAAAATGTTTTTGCAAAAACAGCTATTAATTTTGCCAGGAAAAACATGAGATGGGAAAACATTATTCTTGGGGCACTTAGCACTTAAATTCTATCAAAGTGTCTTGTGTGTCCTTTCTACTCTCCTAACCCTGGTAGCAGATCTGTGCCTGCCACGTAGTTGATGTTCAGTATAAGCTAAGCAAATGAAATGGGTTCATGGGAAAGCTTTAGTTAAGATGATATAACTTTTATTGCGTTTTAAATATACCTTCATTCTATTTATATTTTCTCTATAACCAAATTAAATTAATAACATGAGGGTGTTGACATGTGGAGGATTGTTAATCTTTTTTCTTTTATCTCTCAGCAAATTTTTTAGTACATCCCCATTCCATAATGAAATAAGTAGATTAGTTACAAACATAATGTTTGCCTTCCAAATAGTTTCTAATCCAGTTATAAACATAATTGTTGGAAAGTATACCTTCTGAAAGTTTCTCATTAAGTCCCTTCATCATTAAAATAACTGAAAAGAAATTGTTTTTGATGTAAAGTACTGTGTAGCTTTTGATGAACTTGGTATTCTTAATCTCTTTGCAGATTTTGCAGATTTTACAGTCCCAGCCAGATGCAGCACATCAAATATCTCAACAAGTGGGTTGGCAAGACACTTTAGTTAGGCTTTTTTTTAAAGCAAATTTTGAAAATGGAAATACTCTTCATAAGCACAATAGGGCTGTTTTAATGAAAGACAATGATAAAAATATATCAGCTGAAGATATTAAGAGGAACTTTGATGAAAAGACAGATGATGAAAAAATCAACTCTTTTGCCTTAGCTGATGTGCATTCAGATCCCTGGAGTTTGGAGGATAGACACTCTCTAGATTCAAACACACCATTATTTCAAGAAGATAGCTCTGTGGGAGAATTGTCTTTCAAATCAGAGAATCAGGAAGAATTCTGGCATAATAACCCTTCACATTTAAGTTTAGATCTCAGTGGAATTGATTCATGTGAATTGAGTGATAGTGGAAGTCAAATGCCAGATAGCTTGCCTAGCACGCCATCCCCAATAGAGTCTACTAAATCATTTTCTGTGCAATCCGACAAAGAAAGCAGCATCGCAAATGACATGGGCTTTAGTGATGACTTCTCTTTACCTGAAAGCCAAGAGGTAAAATACCTTATTTGTCCAAGTGCTGTTTTTATTTACATATGTCTATTGTATACTTCTAATTCTTAAGAATGTGTTTATTAACAGTTTCATTTTATATTCATTTCTAAGTCTCATGATCTAAGATATTAGAAGCCTGTGTCATTAAATTATGCATGTATTGACAACAAAGCCAGTGTATTATTCATCCTTGTATCTCTCTAGCACCTACTACTAAAGTTCTAGGTTCATCTGGACACTAATGATAATATGTTAAAGGATTATAGTCAGTATATGTGATGGATCTTATGTGCTTTAATCAACATCCCTTCCCTCCAATAATTTAATACTACTTTATATTTTTATAGAGATGTGAGGAGGAGCTTCTTCAATTACTGACAAGTATTTTGAACTATGTAATGTGTAAAGGACTAGAAAAGTCTGATGATGATACTTGGATTGAACGGGGACAAGTGTTTGCAGCACTAACTAAATCAGGAATGTCCAGTGAGCTACTTCGACCATCAGATGAAATAAAACTAATGTAAGTATTTGGTTGGTGACTTCCCCTCTCTCCTTGGAGTGGGCAGGAGCATAAAATATTTTATTGAACATGTATCCAGCATTCAGTGGATGTAGAGGAAAGGGGAAACTTTGTTTTCAGCTCCTTCTCTGTCACTGTTCTCTTGGCATTTAAAGAGAAGTCCAAAAACTAGCTCCAGTATGAAGAGATTTAAATCTTAAATTAATTTGGGTTTTAAGTCATTATATATTCCTTGATTAAATTGTTTTCTGTAAATCTAAGCACTTGTTGCTTGTGTTCTATGGTCTTGTCCAAATTTGGGTGTTTCCATGTTAAGGGAAGGTAGTGATGTTTTCATGAAAATTATTTCTCTAAAGCATTGAGTTCCCTGTTTATGATAAAACACTAACAGTAGCACCCTAGGGGAGAATTACTTCTTTATTTTCCAAAGAGCTTGGCTCACAATAAGGCATAATAAGGCTTTCTTTTCTAATTTTTCCAATTTCAGCTTTAAAGAAGCTTTTAAGTATTTCATGGAGACTTGAATGTGACTTATTTTCATGGCTTTTTAATAGTCAAGTCAACAGGTAACTTTTACTTTGCAGTTTAGTGTTAGGTGTATTAAAAATAGATACTCCAAAGATTAAAAAGTTGCTTCATTGTTATTAAATTCTTTCTAAGTGTTTTATGATGTCTGCCAGAGATGGTGTATCTCTGGAGACATAGGCTTATTAAATAATAACTGTTTTTTTAAATATCCTACTGTTTTTCTAAGTTTAAAAAGGTTTTAAGACAACTTTATTTTACACTTAGTTTGCTGCAGAAGATGTTAGAATGGGCAGTTGCAGAAAACAGAGAAGCAAAAACTAATCCAGTAACTGCTGAAAATGCCTTCCGACTCATGCTGATCATACAGGACTTTCTGCAGTCAGAAGGACTAGCTAATTCAAACACGTGGACCGAGAAGGTGCAGTAATATGTCTTTGAAATCATGTCTTTGAATAAAGATTTATTTAAACAAACAAATTTGCCTTGGCTGATACGACTCAGTGCGTTGAGTTCCGGCCTGTGAAGCAAAGGGTCACCAGTTCAATTCCCAGTCAGGACACATGCCTGAGTTGTTGGCCAGGTCCCCAATAGGGGGCATGTGAGAGCTAATCACACATTGAAGTGTCTCTCTCTCTTTCTCCCTTCCTTCCCATCTAAAAATAAATTAAATCTTAAAAAAGAACCAAATTTTGTATCCCTTCTTTTCAGAGTATTCATGTTTCATCAGATGCAATAAACCATGGATAAGATGTGATAGTCACAGATTTTATTAGCTTGTTACTAAGTCTTTTGGCTTTTACTAACTGTACATTGAAGTAGGTTTGGAATGTTTATTCTTGGTATTAGTGTTGGGGAAAACTCATCATCAGTAGATTAAAGAACTGAATGTTTTTCTTTTTGACTTTTTCTTTTGCAATAGCTTTTAGAGGATCTGATGCTGCTCTTCGATTCTCTATCAGTTTGGTATTCTGAAAGTCCAGTATGGGTAAAACTCTCTCAAATTCAAATCCAGTTGCTTCTAGGATTTATTGGAAAGGGTAATTTACAGGTTTGTCAATTTTTTTTACATTGTTTTCTATGCTTGCAAGCAGTATAGAAATTGTGTGATAATTAAATGATAATATGTTTTCAGTATTTTAATTTTTTATTAGTTCTAGTACTATTTATGACTTCATTCTAGGTTCAGTTCTGTGAGATTAGAAAGAAGCTTGACAGTCAGCTAATTATTTATCTCAGTTTTTATTATTCAGTATAATTTAAAAATTCCCTTTAAAGTGTTTATACATAGCTTATAGTAGAAGGCATTACTGATATTTATATTTAGTGCAGCTAGGAGCTATCTTGCTTGCAGTGACTGTACATGTGCAATTTAAGGCTTACACTTTAGGAAAATTATTTTTTAAATTGTTCATTTCAAAATCATATCCTACTAGTTTATTACTCCAGTAATCCAGTTTTACATTGTATTTAATTTTTTTTCATTCATCAAACACCTACTGAATATCTGCCAAGTATTAGCATTGTGCTGGCTGTCCAAAATAAAGAAACAAAATATGGGCCCAAGGAATATTTATTACTTGTATTTTAAATTAAAATTTTTAAAGGTTAGTAAAGGTCCATATGAATGTTAGTCTGTCATGTTTGTATTTACACTGGATGCTTGTGATTACCTAGGTTGGCTTAGTCATGACATGTATCCCGTAACTCCTTACCTGACCCTTTTTCTTTTCTTTTGCTATTAGGATTTTAAGTACTTGAAGTTAAGGAGGTCTGGGTAAAGATAGTTTCTGATATACATAAACTTGATATAGTATTGGTAAGAACATGAGATTAAAAATGTATAAAGTTGCTCTGTTTTAAAACGGCCAGATTTTCAATAGATATATTTTTCTAATCATAAAAGTAACACAGGTCTTGTAGAAAATACACAAAAGCATAAAGAAGAAAAAATACATAACTTATTTATTATCTCATGGCCTAAAAGAAAACAACTACTTTAGTATTTTTTCTATGCATGTATTTTTTCACATGAACGAAATCATCAATATTTTGATATATTTGTATTTTTTCATAAAATTATATCAAACTCATTTCCCCATGTTACTAATTTTATAAAGATAGTTTTTTTTCATGGTCATAAGAGTAGCACATATTCATTGTAAAAAACATGGAAATTGTAGAAAAGGTAAACCAGAAAATGGACATTGTGATGTATGGATGGTGGAAGTTTGAACGGTACATACAGCCTTTTAAATGCAGTTTGAAAATATATGAACTAAGAACTGTAAAAAGTTGTTACACTCTTAGTTTAATAATTCTGCTCTGAAACTATACCCTAAGATAGTAGTCTTAAATACCACCAGTCTTTGTACCCATAGATAGTCATTGTAGTATTCTTTTTTTCCTCTACCTACAAGTAGAACAAAAATAGCTATTTTTGCTTTCTCATTAATATTAACCTGATGACTGTTAAAGCAGTTGCAGCCAGCATGCTGGGTGGTTATTTACTTTAGGTATTGGACTCCATTTTGTTCCACTCGTAGTCACTCTCTGTTTTTTCTCCTTGATGAAATTTCACCAAATAAAATGTCTGTTTAAATTGTTCAACATTAATTATTCAATGTCTTTCCCATAGTAGGGCTCTATAAATACGTGTTAAATAAATGAGTACAGGTAGATACATTTTGCCTCCTTGCAGAAAACACATTTTTAAACAACAAATTTAAAAACAAAAAATAACCAGAACTGCCAGAAAGTCTAACTGTATGGAAGTCCTACAACCAAGGAATTAAAGAAACATTCATTCAGACTTGTAGGAGGGGCAGAGATGGGCAGCTGGGGTGGAGAGAACTCTTGGCAAGGAGACAGCTGGAAGACCTAGCTGGGCAAGGCAGCTGCTGGTGGACTGGGCAGTCCCACATTTGCGTGAGGGTAAACCAGGAAGAACAACTGGGGAGTGAGAGACAGTGCAAACCAGGGTTCCAGCTTGGGGAAATAAAGCCTCAAAAACTCCGGCTGTAAAAATCTGTGAGGGTTGCAGCATTGGCCAGTGGCCAGAGAAACTCCCAGCCTCACAGGAGAGTTCATTGGAGAGACCCCCAGGGTCCTAGAATGTACACAAACCCGCCCACCTGGGAATCAGTACCAGAAGGGCCCCATTTGTTTGTGGGTAGTAGGGAAAGTGACTGAAAGCTGGCTGAGAGCAGAGCAAGTGGCATTGTTCCTTCTTGGACCCCTCCCCAAATACAGTGCCACATGCAGTAATGTTGGTTGACCTTCCCTGGTGAATACCTAAGGCTCTGCCCCTTACTATGTAGTAGTTATACCCAGACAAAGAAATAATGACCAAGTGAAAGAAAAGATCAAAGCTCTAAAAATACAACTAAGCAGCGAAGAGATAGCCAACTATTAGATGCAGACTTCAAAACACTGGTAATCAGAATGCTCACAGAGTTGGTTGAGTATGGTTACAAAATAAAGGAAGAAGTGAAGGCTCTGCAAAGTGAAATAAAGGAAAATGTACAGGGAACCAACAGTGAAGGGAAGGAAACCAGGACTCAAATCAACGGTTTGGACCAGAAGGAAGAAACAAACATCCAACCAGTACAGAAATAAGAAATAAGAATTTAAAAACTGAGGAAAGGCTTAGGAACCTATGGGACAACTTAAAATATCCCAACATCTGAATCATAGGGGTGCCAGAAGGAGAAGAGGAAGAGCAAGAAATTGAAAACTTACTTGAAAAAATAATGGAGAACTACGCTAATTTGGCAAAGGAAAATAGACTTCTGGGAAGTCCAGGAAGCTCAGGGAGTCCCAAAGAAGTTGGACCCAAGGAGGAACACACCAAGGCACATCATAATTTAATTGCTCAAGGTTAAAGATAAGGAGAGACTCTTAAAAGCAGTGAGAGAAAAGCAGATAGTTACCTACAAAGAAGTTCCCATTAGACTATAAACTGATTTCTCAAAAGAAACCTTTCAGACAAGAAGGGGCTAGAAAGTATTCAAAGTGATGAAAGGCAAGGACCTACACGTAACATTACTCTAATCCAAGCAGATAAAGTGCTTCCCAGATAAGTTCAAGTTAAAGGATTTCATCCATCACTAAGCCCTTATTATATGAGGTGTTAAAGGGACTTATCTAAGAAAAAGAAGATTAAAAAATATGAGCAGTAAAATGATAAATTCACAACTATCAATAATTGAACCTAAAAAAGAAAAAACTAAGCAAACCACTAGAACAGGAACAGAATCACAGGAATAGAGATCACATGGAGGGTTATCAGCAGGGAGGCGAAGGAAGGAGAATGGGGGAAAAGGTACAGGGAATAAGCACAAATGATAGGTACAAAATATATGGGGAGGTTAAGAATAGTATGGGTATTGGAGAAGCCAAAGAACTTACGTGTACAGCCCAAGGACATGAACTAAGGTGGGGGAATGTTGGTGGGCGGGGTAGTACAGGCCAGAGGGGAATAAAGGGGGAAAAAATGGGACAACTGTAATAGCATAATCAATAAAACATATTAAAAAAATAAACGAGTGCAGTGCGTACAGATAAGACTGGTCCTACCTATCAGAAGTCAGTGATTTAAAGCATTTCCCATTAACCTGTTAATTTCATTCTTTCAGAAATGAAAGATTATGTCTCTGAGGTTGTGCATGTTAAAGGCTAGGAAAGGAATCTCTTTCCTTAAAGGAGTTTTGATAGAGCTGCCTGCAAACTGAATATGGCTAGCAAACTTCTTTTGCATGACACATACATATTAGCTAATTGCCAGCAGTTAAGTATTAGGAAATTTTACATAAACACCAAGATTTCCAGCTTGTCTCTAAAGTGAGACTGAGTGGTTCTTCAGAAATGCTGCATCTATTCAGATGCAGTATATGATCTTTAATTTGTCTGGGTCTCTACTCTCCCGGTTGTTTTAGTTCAGCCACTGGTGGAGGAGCTTTTTCTAAATCTTTGTAGGGCGTTTCCCATAGTAATTAAATAAGAAATAGGGAACTGGGCATCAGTATTTTTTGCACTTTCTCAGGTGACCTTAAGGCAGTACTCTTTATGATGAAATTACATGTATGTACTGTGTGTTTATATTAAAAATTAAGGCAATGGTTAGCTAAATTATTTTGTACTTATTCAAAGTCTCCTTATACTTTTAGATAAATACATAAACTTACATTTATTAACCATGATATTAAGTTAAAAACAAAGCACTGAATAGTGTACTTTTTATACAAGCTGTATTTAAAAAAACACATAGCATAAAATCCTAGAATTATTAGCACTGGCATTTTCTGGTTGATGGAAAAATGTGTGACTTTCCCCCTTAACATTTGTTGGCCTCTATTAGAATTAATCTGCTTAAGTCAGATCCAAAGATTAAATGAAGAGGTTTAGAGAAAACCTGAGGAGAATAGAGAAGCTTCATTAGTAGAAGTTAAAGTAAAAAGTAGAAAAGTAAGAGTTTTGAGCCTTTTTAGAGATTGTTTCCTCCAGTGCTGTTTGCTTCTTTTCAACCTGCTTGGACACAGATGCATTCTTGAAGTGATGTCAAGTTCTAATACTTTCTGAGTTTTTTTCTTGCTTTTTTAAATTTCAAAAGTATTAAGATTCAAAATTGGGATTTAGGATTAAGGGAGAAGGAGACACTTTATATCATTTGTCCTGATAGGGTTTTAAGTCTTAGATCTTAATTGTAGACAAAAGGAGTCCTCTTTGTGACCTCATTTATCTTTTTATTTTGAGGTTTAAGGTCAAAGTTTAATAGTAATACAGAGTATTCCTTTGCATGGATTTGTACCCGGAATATGTATTTTCCTTGAGAGGTTCAAAGAAAATTAGATTTCTGATCAAGGACTTGGTCTCCTCTGTACGTGTTCTTTATGTATCAGAATGCTTTGATTCCAGGTAACAAGCATCAAGTTCAACTGACTTCTTAAGACTCATTGGCTCATGTAATTGACAATTTCATAGGTAAGATGAGTTTAAGGCATGATGCAATCAAGGCTCCAGTTCCATTTATTTGCTGTTCTTGCAGCACTGCTCTCCAACCTGTGTCAAGTTGTCTTAAACTTGGCTGCTCTTATTGTCACAAAATGACTGCCAACAGCTATAGGGGCTACATATTGCCTTATTCATATCCAGAGAAGGAGAGTCCTTCTTCCTACAGTCACTGTTGGTAAGATAGTTCTTCATGGATCTCTGCATATCTTATGAATACAGGTGCTGGATGCTTTGTATGGTCTTTCTAAGGGTGCATGTAAAGTGCACAACTTTGGAAGACACAGATCATGTCTTCCCTCCAGAGCAAAAGGCAGGTTTGTTTACTCTCCAGCATAATAAAGATACTGTCTCCCTCCCAGGCAAAGTTTAGACACACTTACTGCCCATATAAAAGATTTGGGTTCCCTGTGCTCAGGGTTCCTCTCCTATAATGCAACCACTGTGTGTGGCAGGCATCATCTAGTCCTGTTTATGTCTCACCATGGGAATTGCAGTATGGGGACCAACGTAAAGACTGATGTTCTGGCTGTTGCTAATACTGTAGATCTTTGTTTCCAACCCAGGATTCTAATGTCTTCTGCCAGTATCCATGAAACTATGGTAGGCTAACTTTTTAGCTTGGAGGTGAGATGAATTCTGAGACCCTTCATATTCCTTAATAGTTACTATGGAAAAGTTCTGAATTTGTGGTGATAAGGCTATCCCTGAATGAAACTTTGTGACAGACAATGATGTGAATTGAATGAACTAATCACTATAGCTAGGGGTTGGATGTTCTGTTTGGATTTTAACATTTGGGACCTATCGTTAGAACTAGAGATGGCATCATCCCCCTATCCTTGCAGACTTTAAGAGGAATAGAATGGATGTTGGGTGATTAATTATGTACCACAACCTTACTGTATATTCCAAATTAAATGTACATTTATAATTTCTTAAACTTCAAGAAGAGTGAAAAAAACTTTTGCTATCCCTAAGTGTCTACTTTATTCTGCTCTTTCTCACCTATTTTCCTCCAGGTTTGTGCAATGGCGTCGGCTAAGCTAAACACACTTCTGCAGACCAAAGTGATTGAAAATCAGGAAGAAGCGTGTTACATTTTAGGGAAGCTAGAACATGTTCTAAGTCAGTCCATCAAAGAACAGACGGAAATCTACTCATTTCTGATTCCCCTTGTCCGTACCTTGGTTTCCAAAATTTATGAACTTCTCTTCATGAACTTGCACCTGCCTTCTTTACCTTTTACCAATGGTAGTTCCTCATTTTTTGAAGATTTTCAAGAATATTGCAGTTCAAGTGAATGGCAAGTTTACATCGAAAAATATGTAAGTTTTATATTTTTTGAGTGAGATTTTTCTACTGTTATTATTTTACAGAAGTATATATTAAATTTTGTGTATGTATTTGTATAAGATTATACCTTATATGAAGCAGTATGAAACCCATACATTTTATGATGGTCATGAGAACATGGCACTTTATTGGAAGAATTGTTATGAAGCCTTAATGGTGAATATGCATAAAAGAGACCGGGAAGGAGGAGAAAGCAAACTCAAGTTCCAGGTAAAAATTGTTAAGTGCTTTTGGCATCTAATTTTTTATGTTGATTTCAAGCATTTAATATTCAAGCAAGAGTAATAACAAGTCTGAACTTTGAAAACAAACAGTATTTTTGACTGAAAATATTCAGAATTGAAAGAAAAACTTTGATTAATAAAAAATAAAAATTTAATGTCAAAATGTTCTATATATTCTGATTATGTAAAAAGTCTATTAACCTCATAGGTTTCTCTAAGGAGTCTGGATATAAATCAGTGCTTAGAAGGAAATGTATAGCATGAAGTATTTCTATTAGGAAAGAAAAAAGGCCTCAAATAATTTAAGTTTCACTTGAATAAACTAGAAAAAAGTAAGTAATCTAACTTAGTTTCTAAATCAGTGAAATTGGAAGCAGAAAAACAATAAAGAAAAATCAATGAAATCAAAATCTAGTTATTCAAAATATCAGTAAAATTGATAAATCTCTAGCTAGATTGACAAAGCAAAAAAAACAAAAATAAAAAATTAGTAGTACCTGGAATGAAAGGGGAAGTATCACCACTGACTTTGCAAATGTCAACATAGTAATAAAAGACTACTACAAACCAATCTATGAAATGATGTAAATAAAATGAATCAATTTCTTGACAAATACAAATTTTCAAAACTAATTCAATAATAAGTACATAACCTGGATAGTCCTGTGTCTGTTAAAGAAATCGAATTTAATGTAATAAAAACCTTCCAAAAGGGCAAACTTCAGACACAGGTTGTTTCACTGGCAAATTTTATCAAACATTTAATAGAGAAATTACACCAAGTTCTCACAATTTTTTCAGAAAGTAGAAAAGTGAGATCACTTTTGAATTTATTATATGAGAGCAATACTACCTTCATGTTCAATTCATGCAAAATAATACAAGAAAACCACAGACAAAGATCCCTCAGCAACATAGGTGCAAACCAAATCTAGCAATATGTGAAAAAATAATATATCACAACCAGGTAGAGTTTATCTTGGGAACGCAAGACTGATTCAACACTTGATAATATATATAAAGGACTACATTAGTGAACTTATCAATTAAAAATAATGATCACATTAATACAGAAAAATATTTGACAGAATTCAACATCCATTTATGATCAGAGCTCTCAGCAAACCAGAAATAGAGGTGAATCTCTATAAAAATTCTACAATGAACTTGGTATTTAAAGGTGTAGAACAGTGCTTTTCTATAGAATAGCAAAGGTGGAGAACTAGGCAGGAATGTCTAGTCTCACCACTTCCAGTTACTATTGTTCTAGCAAAGTCCTAGCAAATGCAATAAAAAGAGAAAAAGAAATAAAAGACATTCACATTAGGAAGGAAAAAAATAAAATTATTTGCAGACAACGTGATTATCGATATAGAAATTTCTAAGGAATCTTACCAAAAATTTCCTATTACTGAATTTAGCAAGATTGCAGGACTCAAGATCAGTACACAAAATTTAATCATATTTCTGTATGTTAAGCAATGAAAAATTGGAAACTGAAATTTAAAAAAAAACTGTTCAGAGTATCTTAAAAAAATGAAATACTTAGGTATCAGTTTAACAAAATATGTACATGATTGGTATACTAAAAACTATAAAATACTGATGAAACAAAGAGGACCAAAAGTCTCTTTGTTGGTTAGTTATTAAGTTTTAAAAAAATATATAAATGGACTATGGCTAGAATATATTGTGCTTCATTAAAGAAAATGATTCTAGTAGAGTAAACATCCTGTTGATTACCAACTTCTTTCTTTCACTGTATGATTTTATTGGGTCATGTTTTTTAAGTTTGAAATTTACAAGCATTGAATTTTAAGCATTGAAATTTACCTGTAAAAATATGATTCAGTGGTATTATTTATTGCCTCTTTTTTAGGAATTTTTTGTAGAGCCATTTAATCGAAAAGCACGCCAAGAGAATTTGAGGTATAATAATATGCTTAAACAACTTAGCAGTCAACAGTTAGCCATTCTGAGACGCTGGAAGGCAATACAGGTCTATCTTACATGTGAAAGAGGACCTTGGGCTGAAAGGTACGAGTATATCATTTATTAAATAACCTCTGTGCTTTAGTTCTAGTCTAGAACTTTTTAAGCCAATGGCTTCTCCAACCCGATTTATATGATTTTTAATTTTAAAAACAAGGGAGCCCTGGCCAGGTCGTTCAGTTGGTTAGAGCATCACCCTAATATGCTAAGGCTGAGGGTTCGATTCCCAGTCAGAGCATGTAGATAGAGCACATACAAGAAACAACCAATGGACGCATAAATAAATGGAACAATAAATAGATGTTTCTCTCTCTCAAATCAATAAATAAAAATTAAAAATAAAGATAAAAGAATGTAGGAGATTGGAGAAGGGGATATACGCTTCTTTAAAAAATGAATTATGAAGTTCTATGGTTATTTCTCTGGAATATGATGCATGCATTAGAATTAGGCTTGCAGTTTTTAAAGCCCTAGAAAATGTTAATGCAGTCATATTAAATTTTAAAAAGATTCAAAATCTATGGAGTATCATCAAGGTATGTAAAATACAGAGATTAAGACCAAAAACAAACACACTCTAACTGTTATCATTGATGACCTTTGGAAAACAAACAAAAATGGAGCAAAGAAATTGCTGGCAGGGATTGCAGTCACAAGTCACATAGCTCATTGGCTGCATAATGAATATTAGAAAGTATGAATTTCAGAATCCAAGTTAAAATAGAGACTGAATTTCTTACATATTTTGGATATTAATCACATATCAGATGTATCATTTGCAAATATCTTCTCTCCATTAAGGAGGTGGTCTTTTTGTTTTGTTGGTTTCTTAAATTTTCCAAAACTTTAGTTTGTAATAATACCATTTGTTTATTTTTGCTTTTGTTTCCCTTGCCTGAGGAGATGCATCCAAAAAGATATTGCAAAGAGCAGTGTCAAAGAGATTATTGCCTATGTTTTTTTTCTAGGAGTTTTATGGTTTCAGTTCTTATATTTAAGTCTTTAATCCATTTAGAATTTATTTTTGCATACGGTGTAAGAAAGTAGTCCAATTTCATTTTTTTTGCATATATCTGCTCAGTTTTCCCAGCACTACTTATTGAACAAACTGTCCCCATTGTATGTTCTTGCCTCCTTTGTCCTAGGTTGACTGTATAAGTGAAAATTAACTTCTGGGCTGTTTATTCTGTCCCCTTGATCCATATATCTTTTTACATCAGTACTATATTGTTTGTTATTGTAGTTTTATAATATAGTTTGAAATCAAGGAGAGGGAAAATTTCTTTAACTATTTGGGGTATCGTGGTTTTGTATAAATTTTAGGATTTGTTCTGATTCTGAGAAGAATGCCATTGGTCTTTTTTTTTTTTTTATAAGAAAGAGAGGGAGAGAAACATCAGTGTATGGGTGCCTCTCATATGCTTCCATGTGGGGACCTTGCCCACAACCAGGCCTATGTACAGACTGGGGATCGAAGTGGAACTCTTTGGTTCGCAGGCCGGCATTCAGTCCACTGAGCCATACCAGCCACGGCTGGCATTTAATAGGGATTACATTGAATGTGTATGTTGTTTTAAATACGCAGTATTTAATAAAACACACAAGGAACTCATACAAATTACACCAAAAAACCCAAATACTCCAATTGAAAAATGGGCAGAGGACCTGAATAGACATTTCTCCAAAGAGGGCATACAGATGGCTAACAGACATATGAAAAGATGTTCATTATCACTAATCATCTAGAGAAGTACAAATTAAAACCACAATGAGATAGTGTCTCAGACTTGTTGAAGTGGTTTTCATCAATTAATGAAGTATAGCAAGTACCAATGAGGATGTGGAGAAAAGGGAAGCATAGTATACTGTTGGTGGGTTGTAACTGAATACAGCCACAATGGAAAATGGTAGGATATTTCTCAAAAACATTAAAAATAGAGCTGCTATGCAGTCCAGCAAAGAATCCACTTTAAGAATTTATCCCAACTCCCCCCCGCCAAAACATTGATTTGAAAAGATTGGATGCACCTGTATGTTCATTGCAGCATTATTGGTATTGTAATATCGAAAATATGGAAGCAAACTAGATGTCCATCAGTAGATGAATGGATAAAGAAGATGTGGTATATATATATGTAATGGAATATTACTCAGCAATAAAAGAATGAAATCTTGCCAGTTGTGACAGTGTGGATGAACCTAGAGGGTATTATGCTAAATGAAATAAGTCATATAAAGAATGACAAATACTGCAATTTTACTTATGGGAATCTAAAAAGAGCAGAACAAATTAATAAAACAAAATAGAAACAGATACATAGACATAGAGGAGAAGCTGATGATTGTCAGAGGGGACGTGGGCTGCAGAATAGGAATGAAAATGATGGAAGGACAAAAAAATTAAAAACAGATAAAATTTAAGAAGAAAGAAAATTACTGTTTTTCACAGTGAAACACAAAGGAATTTCTTACAGATGGATCAGGTGAATGACAAGATCTTATTTGTTTGCAGAATAAGGGAAGTGCTTCTTTTTTTTATCACACTTAAGTTTTCCTTTAAAAATGCTCATTTACTACACATTCTAAGAATCCATTAGAGAATAGGCAGCACTATGGCACTATAACCATGGTAGAGATAAGGTTATAAATATAACCTGGATTGGGTGTTAGGATTTTATTTGCTTATCAATCATGAGGTATTTTCAGGCACCCCAAGCTATTTTCAGAGCTAGTTCACAGGTCTGGTTCTCTGGACCTGTTTTTTGGGGAAGGGGCAGTGAGAAGGTGTGTAAATTATAATTTGCAACTTTTGCTGAGTCTTCTGGAAAGCTGAGTTCAGGTACTCCTAAGGGGAATGACGATCCTATCTCACAACAGGCCTCAAATTATTTGTGCATCGTGGGAGTTCCCCTGAGGATGCCAGCTACAGGGAACCCTGTTATTTTTGTCTCTCTCACACCATTTCCTTCTCCTGGTACTAAAGCCCCTCCTTTTTGTGAGGAACCCACTTTGATATGGCCCCTCCCAGCTCACCTTATAGAAAAGGTGCCAGAGGCTCAAGTCTACCAGTTACTCTTCCCTGAAACTTTATTGCTGGTACTGTCAGGGAAGGTTGTGTCTTTTGGGATCACTAAGCTAACAGAATGTTAGTCTTGGGTTGTGGCTGGCCATCTTATCCCTGGTGGCATTACTGAAGCCTCTGGATCCATCCAGACCAAATACACTCCTAGACTTGCAAGTTATGAGAGCTTGTATATGTCTGATTTGCTTATAAGCAATTTGAGTTTTGTTTCCTTACAACCAAAAATGTAAAATTGACCATTATACTATAGTACCTGAAAGAGCAATTTCAGATGAAATATTGAGTGGAATTTCCCCAGCACAGAATTTATTGGAGCTGTCCTCTGGTCCTGGTGCTGAAGAAGGAAACATGTGGGCTGCATCTGAGCTCTAGCATAAGAAAGTGAAGGTCCCTGTGGCAGCAGCCACTGGGATCTCCAGCTGCCATGAAAAGCCTATCAACTGGCTGTGTGGTTTCAGGAGAATAAAGAACCAGGCCAACTCATAGACAGATGCTACCAGCATGGAGTAAGTTTGTTAGTAAGGTGGAGCCCGGAGCAAAAGAATAGCAGTAAGCAAGAAGTTCACAGTTAGCATCAATCTTAAAGGAGAAATCCAGGCATACTATCTGCAGATGACAGTTTTTGTCTCTGAGAAAGAAGACTGAGAAAAGTAGGACCCCAGCGTTAGAGCAAATGAGCTACTGAAGTCAGAGTCCCTGGGTTCAAGTCCCACTCTGACATTTATAACTGCATGACCTTACGGAAGTAGCCATTTTGAGCCTCAGTTCTGTTACATACAAATTGGGGATATTGATTAAAATGATAATTAAGACACATACCTGAATTGGTTTTTACCTCTACCATTAGAGTTCTTTGTTTTCTGAATTGTGTGTGGGTTGTGTGTAGGTTGTATCTTCCAAACTCTGCTCCTTAAGAGCAAAGATTGTTGTACTTCCCTCTTTATCCTTCCTCAAAAACAAAAAAAAATTACAGAAATTAATTTTATTTCATTGTCTTTTGTAAATTATAGCTCTGATATTTTTTGAGCTTTATATGCATATATTTTTGACCATGGATTTATTTCCTTTCATTTTACCCTGTGATAGTTTGTTTTGAATCAATTTACTTCTGTCTTCCTGACACTGCCTCTTTTATCTAGAGTTAGTGGTGCTTTGTGCTTGAATATTTTACATTTTTTTACTTGACAAAGTAATGTCACAAAATATTGTATTATATGATATATATACATATAATAGCCTTTTTATTGTAAAATACATGTATAAAATTTTAAATATTAAAAATGTACACTGTAGTGGCATTAAGTATACTTATCATGTTGTGTATTCATCACCACTGTCCAGCTTTAGAATATTTTCATCACATCAAAAAGAAACCCTGGACCCTTTAAGCAGTCACTGCCTATTATCCCTTCCCCCAGCCCTAGGCAACCATCAGTCTGAATTTGCCTGTTCTGAATATTTTACATAAATGAAATCATATAATACATGGCCTTTTGTGTCTGGGTTCTTTCACTTAGCATAATGTTTTCATTATATTGTAGTTTGTATCAGTACTTCTCTTTTTTATAGCTAAATAATGTTCCATTGTATGGTTATACCACATTTTGTCTGTTCATCAGTTAACGGGTTGTGTTCCTCGTGAACAATGGGACATTTGTGAAAAGTGTTTGTTTCAATGCCTATTTTTGATTCTCTTGGGTTTATACCTACGAGCAGATTTGTTGGGTCATATGATCACTCTGTGATTAACTTACTGAGGAATTGCCAGGCTTTTTTTTTCACAGCAGCTGCACCATTTTGCATTTCCATTAGCAATACTTGAGGATTCCAGTTCTCTACCACTTTACTAGTACTTATCATTTTCTGATTTTTTAATTATGACCATCCTGGTGGATGTGAAGTGATCTCTCTTGATGTTGTTACATTCACCTAGTGACTAATGACACTGAGCATCTTTTTGTGTGCTTGTTGGCTAGTTGTGTCTCCTTTGGAGAAATCTGTGTTCAGTCAAGTCCTTTGCCTGTTTTTATATTGGATTGTTTGACCTTTTGTGCTTGAGTTGTAAGAGTTCTCTTTATATTCTCAATAATAGACCCTCATCAGATACATTATTTGTAAATATTACATAGGCTGTCTTTTTACTTTCTTGATAGCGGCCTTTAGTGCACAAAAGTTTTGAATTTTGAAGTCCAGTATGTCTATTCCTTTCTTTTGTTGCTTGTGTTTTTGATGTCATATCTGAGAAAGCATTCCCAACTCTAAGGTCTTAAAGATTTATCCCATCTTTTTTTCTAAGAGTTTTAACTCTTAGATCTTTGATTCATTTGCAATTATGTTATCTTTATTTATAATAAAATTATTTTATTTTGAAAACTGTATTTGGAATAAACTTGTATAGCTAGTTAAAAACTTCCATATAACAGTGAAAGAGTTAGAAGATGTCAAATTATACATCTGAAGATTTATGTTCAGATCTTGTTTCTGCTACCTATAAACCACATGGCGTTTTAGGGAAAAAAAAAATTAGCCTGTCTTGGATGCCTCATGTATAAACCGTAGCTATGCATACTCACATTGGTTTTGTCTCAGAATTGTTTTTGAGTCAAGTGAGTTAACACATGTAAAATACCTGATACGTTCTTATTCTATGTCAGTCTTTGCAACTTTAAGCTAAATAATTGTATTTTTTTACTTATGAATATTCATAGGAAACAAAATCCAATTCACTGGAAACTAGCTAATGCAGAAAATTATTCCCGTATGAGACTTAAATTGGTACCGAATTATAACTTCAAAACCCATGAGGAAGCTAGTGCTTTGAGAGATAATCTAGGTGAGTTCTAATGGCTATATATTTGTGGAAGATAATAAGGGTGTTGATGGGGTTGTTTTTATTGTTTCAAAATTATTTACTCATGAAGGAAGGGTGACGTTTTAGAATTGATATTTAAATTTTTGTATATGTTAAATGTTGTTACCTTTGGCCTAAACCTACTTTGGCTTTCAGTTTCAATTAATTGTAATTTTTCAAACAACATACTTTAAAACCATAAAATTATGCTGGTATTCATGTGGAATGTGTTGTGTCTAATATTCATTATGGTACAGTGAAACAATTGTCCTTTCCCCTTAGTTCTGCTTACCAAGACTGAGATTGATGTTAAATATATCTAGAATTCTTAGTAACTCTAGGCCTTTCTTTTACAGCGTGTTCTTATAGAATTCAAGATACTTAGTATCTTGGGGTGGGGGCAATGTCTTTTTCTAGGAGAAAGTGCTTTAAAATACATAGCCTAGCAGTGATTCAAAGCAGATTTGAAAGAATTTCTACAATTCTTTAGGAAGCCATTCTTTTCTAACCATCTGACCTGGTTTTTCTCCCTTTTCTGAAGAGAGGTTTATAAAAACCTCAAAATATTGATTGTTAAAGAGTGATTGGCCAGTTATGTGTACGCTAAAATACATAGCTACCTGTGTTCCAATGCACATTGTGTTCTCTTGGGTTCAGTGACTAAGTTACAGGTGATATTAGTACTAGCTTTTAGTTTTTTAAAAGTTGCACTAATATTGGTCAGTAGAATTGATGCCATAAAATGAAGAGAGCTAAGTACCTTCTTTCCCTTATCATGTAACACATAATCATGTAATTAACAGTCAGAAGAGGTATAATATGATTTTTTTACTTTGCATTTAATAAATATTTTGCTTTAAAACAGGTGTCCAACACTCACAGCCTTCCAGTGATTCATTGCTTTTGGAAGTAGTGAAACAAGTAAAAGTGAGTGATATGGAAGAAGATAAGTTAGACCTTTCTGAAGAAGAAATAACAGCCAGAGTAAATATGTATGTATATGTACTTGAAAGAATTTAAAATTATTTTGTTCTGACATACAGGATTGTCAATTTGAGGAAGATACTTGCTTGAAATTTTAATGAATTTCCAGGGTCTAACAGTTAATGCTATATCAGCTATTAGGAGTATATCTGTGTTAACTGAGATCATTGAGGAAGGCTTCTTAGAACTGGCATAACTTGAAGCTGGACCTTGAATTTAGAAAGTAGTTTATTTGAATGATAATAAGGCCATAACATCACATTTATGATATATAGATAAGGCTATGTTTAGATGGAAAGTGCAGCATAAAATACAACTTTAACCAGAAAGTAGAAATTATAAAGATAAAAGCAGAAATTCATGAAAAAGAAAAACAAACAAAAAAAGAAATCTAAAGCTAGTTATGAAAAAACAGATAAAACAATAAACCTCTAGCTGGACAGGTTAGTAGAGAAAGAAAAACAACATAAATTACCAGTAGCAGGAATGAAAGAGAAGATAATGCTATAAATATTAAAATGATTAAAAAGAAATACTAACAATAACTTTATGCCAATAAATTTGAGATCTTATATTGAAATGGATAAATTCTTAAGAGATACAAATGAGCAAACCTCACTCAGGAAGAAATATATAATTTGAATAGCCTTAGATATGTGAGGTCCATCCAGAAAGTATCTGGCCATGTAATATGGAAAATATAGACATTTACTGAAGAAGATAGATACAAGATACAAAAGACATTGTATGTAGAACAATAACGCCTCAGCCCCCTTCATAGTAGACAACTTGGGACCTCACACAGTTCTCCCATCAGCTGCCTTGTTGTCTTTTTTTGAATCTCATTGGTGGTCTGAAATCTCTTCCCTTTCAAAGGTGATTTCAGTTTTGGGAAAAGCCAGAAGTCGCAGGGCGCCAAATCTAGACTGTAGGGGGACTGAGGCACCTGGGTGATTTGATGTTTCACCAAAAAACTCCACGTGAGATGTGATGCATGAATCCTCCTGTTGTGATGAAGCTGCCAATCACCAGTTGCCTATAGCTGCAGTCTTCTGAATCATCTGAATAGTTTCCATGGAGGAATATTCAAGCTTAATGCAAAATTTGATTCAGATTTGTTGCTCTACTTAGTCATTTTGAATGTGTTGGCTACACAGTACACATGCTCACTGGATGGCATCTACTGCCCCCACTGACTAGTACAGTGAAGTCTTAGTCATCGTTCACACGTGTGCACATTCCAGTCCACTCTCCTTGGCCTCCAAGGAGGTTACATCGATGTCTTGCAAACTGTTCTTGTTATATTAACAATGGTTGGACTTTTTCTGGACAGACCTTGTATGTCTGATTTTGGATTTGTAGTTTAAAAACTTCCTCTAAGCAAATATATTTTAATTTCTTCATCTCTCCTTTATGGTAATATCATAAATGTTAGAACTTTATACATTTTAAGCCCAACAGTACAGTTTTGTAGTTACTGTTATATGTAATTATCTTTAAATCAGTTAAGACAAGAAAAGAGAAAACTAAATAACTATATGTTTTTTTACATTTGCCTACATAATTACCATACTTCTAGACTTTATTTTCTAGTATACACTCACATTGTCATCTGGTGTCATTTCTTTTCAGCCTGAAGGACTTCATTTAGTATTTCTTATAAGGAAGCTCTGATAACCACAAGTTCTCTCAGTCTGTGTTATCTGTGAAGGTCTTTATTTTGCCTTCATTTTTGGCTACTTTTTTAAAAAAATGAGATAGAGTTTTTGAAAATTGAGAGTCACATAACAAAATTTACTATTTTAACTGTTTTAAATTGTAATAACACTTAGACTGTTACTCTTAGGTCCCTTATTTCTCCATTTAAAGACTCCTCGTGGAAATCCTTTGGGGACAAAATTAGACTCAGCCATTGCTCTCCTAGAAATGAGACAGATGTGAAATCTCTAGGACCAGCAAGCAGGTAGCTTGAAGGGTGTACTCGAATATTATTCTGTGAATGGTAGGAGTCTCCATTTCTGTGCTTGGCAGTAAAAAGTCACTTCCCCAGTTACACCCTTCAATAAATATAAATTATATCAGTCATCCAAATCAAGATGACTTCACTTTAAATAAGGTTTGGGATGAGCAGTGTACAGTACTGTCTCCTTTCTTGTCGGGGGCCACTATGCTGATGATGCTCTATGATGCAGAGCTGGATTTGCTCTCGAAAAGTCTCATTTTACAGTTTAAGGATCAATCATAATTAGTACTTCTAATAATAATTTATGAAACCACTAATAATGCAATCATTCATTTACAAATTCATATATTCCCTGGATCAGTTCATGTCTCCTAAATGTAAATGACATGACCAGTATCACTGCATGTTTGAAACTGAGTTATTGGGTAATAAGAATATTTGGCCAATATTTAAGTAATTTAATGTGCAGTGGAATATGTTTTTTATATAATCTAAATACTCTTGGATATTATTTTATAGACATGAGATTTATATTTAAATATGATATTCTTTTCCATTTACACAAAATATATTGTTAGCTGTTTGGTTTTTGTTTTTACAGTGATGAGAAGAAAGAACAGGATCAAAAAGAAAAATTGGTGTTGTCAGTAGACTGTGAACTTGTTACAATAATTGACATAATTCCTGGCAGATTAGAAATCACTACTCAACACATTTACTTCTATGATGGCAGCATTGAAAAAGAAGATGGTGAGGAGTTCTGGGGGAATAATTTCTGTTGTTCAATAGTTGAGTATCCAGTTTATCAATCATTAATATGAAAAAAATAGTATGATGGTCTGTGAAAGTGTAATGTGTCATGTAAAAGGAGAAATGGAAAGTCAGTGTGGGATTAAATTTATATTCAACAATGTGTTGAAGGAGTGCTTTTTTTAAATGTTTTCAAAGATTTGGTTGAGGGGATTGCTTAAATTTAAGTTATAAAATGGAATCTTAATTTTATTTGCATGTCCACTTATTCTTGTAGGTTTCTAATCCTTTACCTAAAAATAAAAAGGTTCTTAAATCTAAGATGTCAACATGGAGATAAATGTTTCCATGATATAATATTTAGAATTATTCTTTATTCCAATGGAAAGGAAATAGAGTAGCTATAAAAGTTTTAAATACTTTTAAGAGAAACAATTTAA
This sequence comes from Tonatia bakeri, assembly GCA_004024845.1. Taxonomy (NCBI): domain Eukaryota; kingdom Metazoa; phylum Chordata; class Mammalia; order Chiroptera; family Phyllostomidae; genus Tonatia; species Tonatia bakeri. Next base: position 74,510 of record PVIA01001555.1, on the reverse strand, counting down.
ACTTCCAATAAATTTAACATGGATTTTTAATATAGAAATTGAATTTCTTTTTCCCATGTGCTACTTTTTTCCCTAGCTACTTTCCTAACTGGGAGTTATTTTCTGCATAGCATGAGTAACTTTATAGGGTACTGTAGTCACAAGATTTCTTCTTTTTAAGGAGTAGGCTTTGATTTCAAATGGCCTCATTCTCAAGTTCGAGAGATTCACCTGCGGCGTTACAACTTAAGGAGGTCAGCCCTTGAGATTTTCCATGTTGACCAATCCAACTACTTTCTCAATTTTAAAAAAGAGGTATGTGACCTTTCTGGGAGCTCCAAAAGTATTGGCTTGAGATTATTTTCCAGTTAGTGAGTTATAATGAAATTTTGAATTCTATTCTTTTATCACATCAGAATATTTTGAGGAAAAAAGTAGATACAGGGTTGGGCAAAAGTATATTTACAGTTCCTATGGAAAATAATACATAATAACATAATAATAAACCTTGCTTATTGTACTTAAAATTGTAAATCTACTTTTTTGCGCCACCCTGTACTTGAAAGCTAAGCAGTATATGAATTTTGTTGGAATTTATGTTTGAATGTTTAGAGAGTGCTTGTTTGCAGTTATTATATATGGATAGGTAGTAGAATATTGAGTGTTAGCCAATAGGTACTCACAGTATCCAGTTGTGACATAATATGTAATATGTATAAAATAATTGGGTTTATGAGAGTAGGTTGGGTTCACTTAAAAAATAATAGGGCATTTATTTCACCTGGAGTAGAGTGTAAGTGGTTAATAGATTACCACTGAAACCAGCCTCCCTGGGTCTAAGTATGAGCTCTGCCATTAGCTGTGTAACCTTCCATATGTTATTTGCACACCGTCCTTCCTTCCCTCTGCAATTCACTTGGAGTCATACTTGCGTCCATCACATTCTGACATCTGTCCCTACCTTGCTTAGCTCTCTCTCCTTTTCACAGCCATCTCCCTTAGTAAAATTATTTTATGTTCAAGTCTGTCTTTGCATCTGCTTCTCAGGTGACCTGGATTAGCACAGAAACTATATTCCTATTCTTTCGATCCTCAATCCCGGGATTGAGGATTATTCAGATAATTTGATTTGGACATTTGAAGAGTATTTTTTTATTTTTACAAAAGAATACTTTTTTTACTATTAAAAATCAATTGTCTGCCCTGACTGGTGTGGCTCAGTGAATTGAGTGCTGGCCTGTGACAAAGGGTCGCCGGTTCAATTCCCAGTCAGGGCACATGCCTGGGTTGTGGGCCAGGTGCCCAATAGGGTGCACACGAGAAGCAACCACACATTGGTGTTTCCCATTCTTCTTCCTTCTCTTCCCCTCTCTCTCTAAAAATAAATAAATAAAATCTTAAAAAATTAATTTTTCCTTATAGGAAAAAACAAAACTAATTATACCAAGTATGTTCCTATTGAATACTATACATTTGTATAATTTTATAATTTTAAAGCACATTTATATATAGTATCTAATCTTCATAACAGCCTTTAGATTAGATATAAAAATTTTTATTCCTTTTTTATAGATGAAGACACTAAAGTTCAAAGACAAATTTTATTACTTTGTATAGCCCTGAATAATTTACAAATCTATTAAGAGTAGAGATTATTATGCTTAATGTACAATTGAGACTCAGTAAATTAATTGATTTGCCAAGATGATTAGTAAATGGCAACTAAATTTGCAGTAGACTTGAATTAGTTTTCTGATTCAGTGTCTGATGATCATTCAATGATACATTATAACTTTCTCAGAAAATACATGTATTGACTTCACTGAGCCTAGTATCATAGAGAAATTAAAACCATAATCCTCTATTTATTTGAGATGTGAGATTTCTAGTGGAGGCAAATCCATAGAGAGAGAAAACAGATTGCTGGTTGTTAGGGGATGGGAGAGAGTGGGAACTGGGGAGCCGTAGAGGGGAAAGTTGCCCCTGGGGAGGATGAAAAGGTTTCAGAGTTAGATAATGTTGATGGTTGCACAACTCAGAATACATAGGAAAGCCTGAATTTTGTATACTTAAATGGTGAATTTTATGGTATGGGAATTATCTCAATAAAGCTATTATAAAAGCCATAATCCTTGTTTGCCTTGATCAATTTTTAAACTACGAAATGCTGTTTTTTATAGGTTAGAAACAAAGTATATAGCAGGCTATTGTCATTTCACTCTCCAAATAGTTACGGAACCAGATCACCACAGGAGTTATTCAAAGCATCAGGGTTGACTCAGGTAGGAGACTTTAACAGTCACTGTTTTGGTGTTCACTTTATATCTCAGAGTTTTGCTTAAAGATAAAACTTACTTCTGATTATTTTGATTATTACAACTACTATTCTTCCAGTCAAATTGATACTATGAATCTTTGTTTTTCTCACACATGCAGTGCCTGTCTTCTAGTTCCCATATCATTCAGTTTATGGGCATGTCTTATGAATTCCTCTTTCCCACTAATTTTTTCTTTTTAAAAAATAGTGTGAGTTTTTTCTTAATAATGAAAATAACTCATGCACAAGGTCAAAAATGGGAAAATACAAAAGACATCATGGAAAAAAGGTTAAAAAAAGGGTAATTTCTTCTGACAGCCGAAACTGACTGATGCTCTTGTGTATTTTACCCTCACTTATATCCCAGTGGCTCTTTAATTTGTACTGCCAAGGAAAGGCCATTACTTTCCAGAACTGTTAGTAGTTTCCTAATTAGGTTCTTTGGCCTTGGCTTTCTCCTTCCTCCTGTGTATGCATTAATCTATTTTTTAATTTAATTTTTTAATTATAGTTGACATTCAGTATTATTTTTATATAAGTTTCAGATGTACAGCAGAGTGCTTAAACAATTATGTAATTTACAGAGTTATTCCCCCCATTAATTCTAGTACCAACCTGATACTATACATAATTATTACAATATTATTGACTGTATTCTCTATGCTGTACTTTAATCATAATCTGAAGAGTTGTTCTTGTTCAAAAAGCCATCAGCAGTTCTTTCCTATTGCTTATGGAATAAGCTCTATTTAATAAAATACAAGCCCTGTTTTCTGTGGAATAAACTTTATTCATTAAAGTACTGATTCTTTAATTTGACACTCATGAACAATTATAATAGGGCGTTTAATAAAATCTGTATACATAATTTCTCACCATTTCCCATGAAGTACATCTCTTGCTTAAGGTACACAGTAAACTTAAATTTGAAAGTTAAACTGTCAGCAGAATTCTCTAGCATACCCACACTGTGTAATTAGCAGGCTATATGCAAGAAGGTGATTAAAAGAAAAAATGACTGTCTTTCTTTAGAAAATCTTATATCCAATGTAATGAAATCCTTCTACCATTGCTCTATATAAAAAATAATGTTTATATGGAATTTGTAGATCATTTTAGTAAACCAAGATACTGGTTTTTAAATATGTGCACTTATGAAAATTTCATTTAAAAACAAAATTATCAAAGGTAGATGGTCCTCCTAGACTTAAAAATTTTAAGACAGCCAATAAAATATTTTCATTGAAGTGAACTGTTCTTATGAAGATCTTTTAGAATGTAAAATAAAGTTTTTGTGGAAGTTTCTGTTCCTTTTCTAGAGACCAGTTTCTAAAAGGAAATGAATTTAGGAAAAGTACATTGATTTTATGTCCCTGTTAAGCTTGCTTAAAGCCCCATTCCTTTTATCAGAAAGATGATAAAGATTATATTAATAATCAGTAATAGTTACTGGTTTCTAAGAGAGATAGATTAATTTTGCTTTTCTTTTTCTGTGTCATCTAGAAGTGGGTGAATAGAGAGATATCAAATTTTGACTACCTCATTCAAATAAATACAATGGCAGGGAGAACCTATAATGACCTTGCACAGTATCCTGTGGTAAGTTTCATATAACTCTCATAAATATGTAATTGCCTTCCAGTTGTAGAATATATAAGAATATATGAACATGATAGTTATTTTTTATTTTTAAAAGGATATAAAATATTTTTTGCCTTTCTGTATATTTTCTACCCCACTATTTTCAAGAAGAAATATAAACATGAAAACTAATTAAAAAATAAAACCTTTTTTCTTTTGCTTCATTGAAAATATTCCATTGGAATTATAGGAAATAATGCTTCTGGTTATTGCAATAATGATGAATATACATTTGCAACAGAGAAAAATATTTTTAAAGGTTGTTTCTTTTTTGTCTTTAGATAAGCATTTAATATTATTTAGATAGGGAGATAGTCGCTTCTCTAGGAAGGGACGTATAATTTGTATATTTTGTGTTTTAGTTTCCCTGGATTTTACAAGACTATACTTCAGAAGAGTTGGACTTGAATAACCCATCTGTTTTTCGAGATCTTTCCAAACCTATTGGGGTAGTTAATGATAAAAATGCGAAAGCTGTGCGAGAAAAGTAAGAGTCTTTTATCATTTTGAAAGATACCTTTTGCTTGTTTGAATTTGTGTTGTTTTCTGTAGCCAACTGTTACTCTATTTAAATGCACAACTACTTTTGATAATCAGTCTGATAATTCCTTCACTAAGTTTTCTTGAAAATATAAAAGTTGTCCTTTATATGTTCTAACTATAGTATATTTCCCTTTTTTGCCAAATTTAAATTAATATTTCTTAGAATTTCTTTTTACCTTGTAATAAGTATGTACAAAAAGATAATGAGTTCTCGAAATTTTTCTGCCCAAGTATTGTAGACTTAACCTATAATCTAACACATAAAAATATCCATCTAAGATAATATTTTAGTAGATATAAAATTAATAGTACTAACCTGTTATTCACAGGTAACATGAATGAAGAACAGTGGAATGTATGAAAATTTTGAGTATCATTTGATAAGGAAAAGTTTTATAGTTCTATATACTTATGATCTACCCTGTAAACCTCTCATAATTTGTTTTTCAAAGCCAAGTGCTGACAAGTAAAAGAATAATTTTCATTTCCCTTTTTCTCCAATTGAACTTGCAGATGACTTGTCAGTTATTGCTTCTAATAATAAGGACAAAGAACTGTTTTGTCAGTAAACTCACCTGTAGATTTATTTGGGAGTAGGTTGTACATTATTCTTTGTTTTTCTTTTTTCTTTTCTTCTTCTTTTTTTTTTACAAATCTTCCCTGGGACTTTTCGTAGTGTTTAATATTTGATTTGATTTACTAGTAGAATTTGGCTGTGTGTGTATTACCTCACTACTATTAGTTAAAAGGTTTATTTTTTTTATTGAATTTATTGGGGTGACATTGGTTCACAACATCATACAGATTTCAAGTGTACAATGAAACTGGCAAAACATCATCCACATGCTGTATTGTGTGCCCATTGCCACCAGCACAGTCTCATCTTGTCCCCATTTATTCCCCCTTTGCCCATTTCCAGTAACCCCACGCCCCTTTTCCCCCTGGCTATCACCACTCTTGTCTTTGTCTATGTGTTATATATATGTGTGATTCTTTTGCTTAATCCTTTCACCTTCTTTTATCCAGCCCTTCAACCCCCTTCCTCTAACAGCTGTCAGTCTGTTCCATGTATCCATGCCTCTGTTCCTATTTTGTTTGTCAGTTTCTTTTGTTCAATATATTCCATGTGTGAGATCATGTTTGTCTTTGTCAACTGGCTAAAAGGTTTTTTTTTTTTAACACTCACAAGTAATACTTATTATATAAATAATTTGTTGATTTTTTTTTAACACTCGCAAGTAATACTTATTATATAAATAATTTGTTGATAATCCAAGATACAGGTTGTTTTAAATTTCAATAATATATTTTTTACATTGGTACAGATGACTTTGACCTGAAAACTTTTCTATTCTCCCAAATAGTAATGATTTCTACATAAAAGAAATTGACTTCTGCTTGAGGAACTGATTAGTATTTTGTTCTAAAAATGTCACTGTTTATTGCTTCAAAAAATGTTCGTTCATGTTCAAATTTTACAGCCTCTAATTCAGATGTCACCATTCAAACCACTATTTAAAACAATCACACCTCTGTCAGTGATAGTACTTATGGAATTACTATATGATTGAGCCCTTCTTTCTGTCTATCCACTATTCCTTCTTTCATCTTTTACCTTTAGATTATCAGGAGTTCATTTCCACAATTCTTGACTCATTCACCATATGTTTTTTCTATTATGTTGGCCACAATAGAATCTCTAATTATTACATTGCTTACAACAGCAAAAATATAGAAACAATCTAAATATCTGAAAATAAGAAATAGTTATATATTTTAATATGTCTATACATGTACCTGTTACAAATAGCACATACTATTAAAAATAGTTTATTTAGTCGTTTGGAAAGATGTTAATAGATGACAATAAATGATAAGCTGAAACAGTATATTATGTATAGCATTTTTATGTTAAAATACAGATGTGTATTATACATTAAAGATTGACTAATACCAAAATTTTAATGTAATAGCTGACTTAAAAGTTTTTTCTCACTTTTTTTTTGGTTTTCTGTGTTTTCTAATTTACAGTGAACATGTATAATAGTATTGTATAATACAAACCTTTTCCAGAATCCAGTATTACTGATATTTTATCAGGAAAAAAGTATTACTGAATAAAAATTTTTTTCATTTATTTATATGGTGTGATGTTACAAATACGTTAATCATGAAACTTATTAATAAGGGCTTCTTAAAAACTATTTTCAGCAATGCAATACAAGCTTTTGTCTTCTTATGTGGTTACCAAACTTTAGTTTCTTTGTTTAGATATGATTTTTTTTTTTTTAGATATGAAAATTTTGAGGATCCTATGGGAACTATTGATAAATTTCATTATGGTACTCACTATTCAAATTCTGCTGGGGTTATGCATTATCTTATTCGTATAGAACCATTCACTACCCTCCACATCCAGCTTCAAAGTGGAAGGTATGTTTTGGATAAATACACTATTTTCTTAGGACTATATGCTAGTGTTTAAAACTCTTTGCCTTTGTGTCATATACTGTATAACAGAGCCATATCTTTTTTATTTTCCCCTTTTAGGTTTTGATAGCCTCTAGATAAACAGCCAAAGTAGTTTGAAGATAGGTCAAAGTGACTTACACAAATGAATTTTTTAAAAGATTTTGTTTATTAACTTAGAGAGAGGGGAAGGGAGGGAGAAAGAGAAGGAGAAAAACATCAGTGTGAGAGAGAAACATGGATCAGTTGCTTCCTGGTGCCCCAACTGGGGACTGAAGCCACAGCCCAGGCATGTTCTGGGACTGGGAATTGAACTGGTGACCTTTCACTTTGCAGGGAGATGCCCTACCAACTGAGCCACACCAGTCAGGGCCACAAATGATTTTAAGGAGAATTCCTTTTTACTGTTACCCAGCGTACCTTTGTGATTCTTACTGGTTTTAGCAACTCACCATGGATTTAAAGTTAGAACTGATTTATAGCTAGATCCAAGACATCTACCAGAGATTCATATCTAACCAATGCCTATGTAGTCTTCCTAAAAATATTTATTAATCAAAAGGAATAAAAAGGAGGAATGAGGGCTTTTATATTAGGTGTAGCAGCTCAAACAGGTCTGTGATGTCATTATATCATGTATCTGTCAGTATTAAAACTTAACCTGTGTTACAGATTTTCCTAATGATCCTAAAGAAACATTTGTTTATGAATCCACCATTCTTCATTGTATCCTGCAGATAGTTCTCTACTGATTCATGTTTAGTCTCCATGTTGGCTTATTCTTTAACATTACAATTTGCCTTTCCTGCATACTTAAGAGCTATGTAAACATTGTCTATTCTGTCTTTATATGTGGCTTTTTATTTTACTTATTTATTTTTATCCTCACTCACAGATATGCTTATTGATTGCAGAGAGAAGGGAAAGGATGGGGAGGGAGAGGGAGGGAAACATCAATCAGTTGCCTTTCATATGTGCCCCAATCAGGACTGAACCTACAACCCAGGCATGTGCCCTGACTGGGAACCAAACCTGTGACCCTTCAGTTTATGGGACAGTGTTCCAACCAACTGAGCCACACTTGCCAGGGCTACATGTAGTGTTTATCTCTCAAAATTAGCACGGGTCCCTTATTCCTGATTTTAGAACATTAAGCTGGTTTCCAAGAAGAGACTGTCCTCAAGATCACTCATATATCTCCAAATGTTACATTTACCATGACAGCAAGTAATTTCTCCTTTAGTAAAGTATAACTGGTTTTTTTTCAGCTTTTAATGATTTTATGAATAAATTGTTTTTACAGAGCTTTAAAAATAGATTCTGTTTGTGCTTTACAGAATATTAAGAAAGTGAAAAGACAGCCCATTCAGTGGGAGAAAATATTTGCAAATTGTATATCTGATAAGGGACTCGTAACTAGAATATATAAAAAAACCTTACAACACAATAATAAAAGGACAAATGACCCAGTTAACAGTGGACACACAGGATCTGAAGAGACATTTTACCAAAGAAGATATACAAATGTCCAGTAAAGATGAAAAGATGCAGAGCATCATTTGCCATCAGGGAAATTTAAATCTAAACTAAATTGAGATACCTCTTCACATCCATCAGGATGGCTGTACTCAAGAGAGATAATACCTAACGTCAATGAGCATGCTGAGAAATTGGAACCCTGATGTACTGTTTTCCACAGACCACATCATGGAAAACAGTCTGACAGTTCTTCAAAGGGTTAAACATAGAATTACCATGTGACTTAGTAATTCCACTCCTAAGTATATGCCTAAGGTAATTGAAAACATGTTCATGTGGAAACTTGTACACAAATATGTATAGCAGTATGGTACGTAATAGTCAAAAAATGGAAACACCCAAATGTCTATCAGTTGATTAGGAATAAATAAAATATGTATCCATATAATGGGATCTTATTTGGTCATGAGTGAATAAAAGGAATGAAAGTTTGATACATGCTATGACATGGATGAACCATGAAAACAATATACTAAGTGAAATAAGCCAGGCACAATGGCCACATCTTGTATGATTTATATGAGATCTCTAAAATAGGCAAATTCATAGAGATAGAAAGTAGATCGGGGGTGGAAGTAGGGTGAAGGAATAGTGACTGCTAATAGACACAGCATTTCTTTTTGGAGTGATGAAAATGTTACAAAATTATTGTGGTGGATGCACAGCTGTAAATATACTGAAAACCTTAAGCCACTGAATTTTCTATTTAAAAAGAGTGAATTATATGTATGTTAGTAATATCTCAATAAAGCTGTTGTCTCCCACACAAAAAGATTCTACCATTAAAGGCTGTACTTCTCCTTGAATTCAGATATACCATCATTACACTTTATTGATGACCCAGTCATTGATGATAATTAAATTCAGAGTTCTGCTAAGTTTAGCTTAGCCTCAAACCAAAATTTGTAGGCATAAATAGAGTCAAATTAGTCATCAGTGTCACTTAGTAAGTCATTAAATAAGTCTAGGAAAATAATACCAAAGGAGATAAAACAGAAGGAGTTCATGCTTTTTGAGATGAGAGAAAGCATAGTAAAATTATAGTATGACTACTTGACCTTTTTTCAACTACCACAAAACCATGATGGGACTTAAAAATAAAGTTAAGCCCTAGATGATGCAGCTCAGTGGGTTGAGCATGGGCTGCAAACCAAAGGGTTGCCCGTTGAATTCCCAGTCAGGGCACATGCCTGGGTTGCAGGCCAGGTCCCTAGTGGGGGCCATGTGAGAGGCAACCACACACTGATGTTTCTCTCTCTCTCTTACTCCCTCTGTTCCCTTCTCTCTAAAAATAGATAAATAAAATCTTTAAAAAAAATAAAGTTAAAATAATAGTATATGCAAGTAAAATATAAGAGTTTTAGCCACAGAGCTATTTCTCTCAATCACCCCCTGGTTTTTAGTGGAGGAATTTGTAAAGATATTTATGTATCAAGGGTTAAGTCATCAGCATTTTTATAGATCTGTTAACCACATATATTAATACTATACTTTGATATTTAAACTCTGTGATTTAAAAATACCCAAATAATATTTATTCACATTCTGTAATAAATTTTACTGAGCAAAAATTGTGCCACTTTTCAAAGGGACTAAGAAGTAAAAATGAGTTGTTGCATAACAGGCACGGGGATGTCAAGCTCAGCTTAGGGAAGGTGGTCAGTGACGGTGTGGTGAGTACACACTGTGCCAGGCGGGTGCTTCTAGCGGGGGCGCGCTTCGCAGGGCATGTGCCTGACCAGTAAGCTTATATACCTGAAACTGGTACAAAATAGCATTGACTGTAAACTGTAATTTTTTTTAAAGTGCTATTTTTAAGGTGTCTTAGGCTTTTATTTAGGTTTATATTTCATTACTTAAAATTTTTCTCCAGTGTGACTTGGTTTTCAACTATTTTAACTAAAATGATACTAGTAGTTAAAAGGATGGTATTTAGTTCCTGACAACAGAGTATGAAAGATAGTATAAGAAGGGGAGCAAATTGTGTGTTTAGACATTAAATAGAAGTACTAAGAGAAGGGAGACTAATCATTAGGAAACTTGAGTTTAAAGGCTTTTTTCATGCATGTTGTTGCTTTCATTCTGCATTCACTTTTCTCTCTCAATCTCCACGTGCAGGTTTGATTGTGCCGATCGGCAATTCCATTCCATCCCTGCCACCTGGCAGACGCTCATGGACAGTCCAAATGATGTGAAGGAACTTATTCCTGAATTCTTCTATTTCCCAGAGTTTTTGGAAAATCAAAATCGTAAGATATAGAAGATTAAAAATTTGACTCAATTGGCCCCAGTGGAGGAGCCTGAAAAATATCTTTCAGGACATTTTTGTTTTGTTTTAATATGTTAAATCTTTTTATTTATTCAGGTCATTTTTTTATTGTTGTTTAAGTACAGTTTTCTGCCTTTGCCCCCCACCTCTCCCCACTGCCCCAGCCCTTCCCGCCTCCCTCCCCATATTCACCCCCACTTGTTATTGTCCATATGTCCTTTATTATTGTTCTGTAGATCCTTCACCCTTTCCCCCATTACCCGCTCCCCTCCCCACTCTGATCACCATCAGCCTGTTCTCAATTTCAGTGTCTTTGGCTATACTTTGCTTGCTTGTTCATTTTGTTGATTGGTTCCTGTTAATGGTGAGATCATATGGTATTTGTCTTTCACTGCCTGGCTTATTTCACTTAGCATAATGCTCTCCTTTGTGATGCCCTACAGATTATTTAAGATTTGTTCTGTCTGTATATTACTCAGTGGCAGGGCTTCTCTATGCCCAGGTACTCATATCACCTTCCAGGGAAGTGCCACAGTGAAGTAAGATAAATGAACAAGATGTGAATTGGTGAGAGAATTTGTCAAAGTACAGCGTTTACTAGAGAAGAAAAAATGACCCTACCCCATTTCAGCCATATACCCACTTAGGTTAAAAGTGTTTGAATTAGATAAGGTGAGGATTGAGACCAGAGATCAGCAAACTACAGGTCTGTGGGCGGAATCTGTAGGCAGATGTGTGCGTTTATAAATAAAGTTGTGTTGGAACACAGCCAGCCAATTCATTTACATACAGATTGTGGCTGCTTTCACAGTGTAACAACAGATTTGAGTAGTTGCAACAAAGGCCACGGGGATCACAAAGCCAAAAATATTTATTATTTGACCCTTTATTTTAAAAGTTTGCTGACACCTAATTTAAAGCAGAAGACAGGAGGCAGATTGAATTTAATGATGGCATAAGGTACCATAGTATTTGAAGGAGAGAATTGTGAAGCTAAATATAGTCTTTACAAATATCCAAATACTTTTTCTATAAGGTAATGTTTGATTTAAGCACAGATAAGGCAATTAACAAGATTGTTACTACTGGTCTTTAGGAAAAGTTCACAGTATCAAAGGACCATTACCAATTTCTTTTTTCCTCCCCTAGCATGTCATATTAATGTTGGACCTTTTGCTTGCTCAGTAGAAGTATTTGTCAGGCTGGAGAGAACATATTCGGGGCTTCACGTCCTTTGTTCAGGCACACTGGGCCAGGCTGTGGGAGGCAGGGCATCTGATTTTCTAGTGAGGTAGTTAGAATTGGTCCCTTTGAGAAAATCAGGTGATTCTGTTGACTGAGTCTGACCCTAGACTCTCAGTCAGCCATGGAACTGGAGTCTTCCTAAGCAGGATTTCTGGGCAGACTAGATTTGGATGCAGATTTAAGGTACTCTCAGCTCGATGCTTTCTGACATTCACTAGAGCCAGTTTGTCATCTCCCACTGTCGTTCTGGTGGCCTCCATTTCTAACTGTACATTGCCTCTTTGTTTGAAATGAAGTAGGTGAGAGAAAGCAAAGTATATTAGTTAGAATGCCAACAAATATTAATATTAATATTTATTAGTAAAATAGATATTTATTTAAAACACCTCAAAATTGTGTGAGCAAGCAAATTTTAGTATTTTCCCTCATAAAAACCTTGAGGTATGGTAGTTTCAGGTGGCTTAACGATATCATCCAAGTTGTATTTTCAGTCTGCCGTTCTAAGTGTTTGGCTTTATCTTTAGATAGTTCCTCTCATGGTTACAAATGGCTAATTCAGTACTAGGTATCATAGGCAGATATCTTAGTGTCTTAAAAAGAAGTGAGAATGTTGATTCTTTTGTTACTTCTTAAGGCTGAGAAACCCTTTCCCATAACTTCCCCTGACTCCCCAGGGCTGGGTCATAGACCAGCCTCCACACCAGTCACCTGCGACAGGCATGAATTATAGGGTGGGGCAGACAACTTGCATAAAATCAAGGTTCTGCTGCAAAGCAGGGAATGGCTATCAGGTGGCCGACAAACAGTATCTGCTGCACAGTTGTTGAGTTAACAAAGCTACTGACCCTGTCATCCTGTGACATTAAACCTCCTACTTTGAGTCACACTGATATTTTAAGGCAGCTCTTTTTATGAAGGTCTTTTGTGTTAACACTTTTCCCTTCCCACACTGTATGAACAAGAAAACTTCATCTTTGGGTTTTAGCTATATGAGCAAATCTTTATGATGTCAGTATCTACTTAGAATAGTGGTATATGTCAATAAATACATTGTTCTTCTATAAGGCAAGCATAAATCTTAAAGTGAGTTTATGATCTGAATTAATCCAAAAAGGTCTAAGGAGTTATATTTTGCAAATTAACCATTAAAGGGACTATGTATGGTAATTATTTTTTAATTTAAAATACTTAATATTGCATTTTTGTTCAGATTAAGGTTTTGGTCATAGCTATAGTTTCCCTCCCTTTCCTCAACAAAAACATCAATTATTAATTTGATTTACCTTTTAATAGCCAATTTAAAACTATTGGGCCTTGGCTGGTGAGGCTCAGTGGATTGAGTACCAGCCTACAAACCAAAGGGTCACTGGTTCAATCCCCAGTCAGGGCACATGCCTGGATTATGGGCCAGGACCCCAGTAGGGCGCACATGAAAGGCAACCACACACTGATGTTTCTCTCCATCTCTTTCTCCTTCCCTTCCACTCTGTCTAAAAGCAAATAAAGATCTTAAAAAAAAAAACAACTGTTGGGTTGGCCAAAATGTTTGTTTGGTATTTCCCATAAGATAGCTTTAGTAGTGCTTAGTTGTCTTTAACTTCATTTTAAACAATGTTGTTAGATTGTATTGTGACATCTGTCATATCAGCATGCATTTTAAAAAGCTTATCAAAATCAGTGGATTTTTGTGTAGCTATTTTAATATTAAAGATGGAAGAAAGTATGCAACATTTTCAGCATATTCTTTATTATTTCAAGAAAGGTAAAAATGAAACAAATGAAAAAAATTTGTGTCATGTATGAAATTTGTGTCATGTATGTGTTACTATATCTGATCGAATGTGTCGAAAGTGGTTTGCGAAGTTTCTTGCTAGAGATTTCTCTCTGGGTGGTGCTTCATGGTCGGGTGACCAGTTAAACTTGAAAGCGATCAAACTGAGACATTAATTGAGAACAATCCATGTTACATCACGTGGGAGATAGCTAACATACTCAAAATATCTAACTCAATGAAGTTACTGGTGGAAATGAAAAATGTGTCTTTTTATGGAAAAAAACATACAGACTTTTTGGCCAACCCAATATTATATTTTCATTTACCTTTTTAATCAACTGATAAATGTATTCCAATATATAAGAATTATTTTTATCTATTCAGTGAATTTAATCCTCACCTGAGGATATTTTTTTAATCGATTTTAGAGAGGAAGGGGGAGAGAGAGACATTGATCTGAGAAACTTCTGTAGGCTGCCTCCCTATACACCCAGGATCTAACCCACAACCTTCTGGTGCAAGGACAACGCTCCAACCAACTGAAACACCCAGCAAAGTCAGGATGGTTCTATAAATATAGGTCAAGAAAGGAACTTGAGCTCTGGCTGGGTGGCTAAGTCGGTGGAACATCATCTTGTACACCAAAAGGTTACAGATTTGATCTCCAGTCAGGGCACATGCCTAGGTTGTGGGTTCAGATTGGACTGAATATGGGGAGGCAACCAGTTGATGTTTCTCTCTCACATTGATTTTTTTTCCCTTTCTCACCACTGAAAAACATATCCTTGTGTAGGGATTTAAAAATAAAAAGGAACTTGATTCTCACATTTCACTTGTGAAGAAAAAAGCCTTCACGTTTGCTAAAGAATGTGCCCTCATATTTGTTCTACTTGATTTATTTAAAGCTAAAATGACTTGATACATTTATTTTTTACATGTCTTAGAATTTAACTTGGGTCGTCTACAAGTTTCTAAAGAACAAGTAAATGATGTCATTCTCCCCAAATGGGCTAAGTCTGCTGAAGATTTCATCTATAAACATAGGAAAGCTCTGGTAAGATTTTGTGTTTAGTTATTAGATTAAGATAAAAATGTATGTGTTTTCTAGAGGATGAAATTAAGTATATCTGACTATTTTCTAGATTAATTTGTAATCTCATGATATTTTAGAAAGTAATGTAGTGATTTATTTTGAGGTAATGAATCTTCTGGCATAGTGAAAGTATAGTAAAGTTCTTTGGATATATAGCAAAAGAATTTCGGTTCTATAAGGAATCTGCTTGTTGTATGTGAAACTATTTCAGTCACCTGGCAGGGTTTAGTTTGATGTTTTGTATTTTACACATTTGTTTCAAATCTAGTATAAGGATGAGTGTGCTTTTGTTTTCCCTGAAGGGTTTCAGTAAGTTTTTACTAAGACAGCTAAACCCTAAATGCCACTGAAGGAATATTACTAGTTTTTAGCTAAATTTTCAGTTTGGAATTGAAAAATTAGGTTAATGTTTGTATTGCAGTATTTTTATCTTGCAGGTAATGTGTTTTTTTCCTCTACAGTAGCCCACTTAGTTTTCTATCTAAACTGAAATGTTGCAGACTCTGAAACTGATTAAGCCAATACTTGGAAACATTCCTTGTCAGTAGTATATAGTTTGTCAAATTTACAATATCCAGGATAAGATTATAATATTTGTAAACCATGATCCTATTAATGAATAAAGCAATTCCCAAACATCGTCTGCTTCTTATAGCTAACCAGGAACTTCTCAGATGCTTTTCTCTATATTACCTATGGCATGCAGGGGGGGCCAGGATTTCAGGAGAGCATGCTCCTTATTAATAAGATGGTAGAAGTCTGTGTTTCAGATGTGTAATTTCTGTGTAACAAACTATAGTCAAACAGTTCTCAAATGTCTCCCATCTCGAACAGTTTGGTTCTCAACCAAGTTGTTGACGGAAAAAATGTCTCGGTTGTCGAACAAAACTTAGGTTCTCGATGTGGCAACCCTTCATGCTGATACTGGTATCATCAGTTATTCATCTCTCGGGCAACAAGCAAAGGAGATTCAGTTTTTGAACAGATCACTCCTTCCATAGCCTTCTGGAATGAATTATGTTTCAGAACTGAAGTTCCACTGTACTCCAAAATGTAGTGGCTGTAAACTGTAGCCATTTTATGACCTGTCACAGTTCTGTGAAGTGACTGGTCTTAGTCGAATAATTCTCCTGGTCTAGCTGAGGTTCTTATGCCTTTGGAGTTGTATGACAGCTGAGGCTAGAGTCATGTTGGCTTCACTAGACACTGACCTGCTGGACTTTTCTCCCTCTCCATGTAGTCTCGGGATATCTCCTCTTCGTGTGGTCTCTACCTGAGTAGCCAGGCTTCTTCCATGGCAGCTCAGGGCTCCCCAAGAGTGCAAAAGTGGAAGCTTCCACACTTTCTTGTGGCTTTTTTATAAATAAAATGAAAAAATAAAATAAATTTTTTTGTAATGGAAAGAATGTCTTTGACAAAGAGGGTCCATGAATGTTTTGGGCATCGTCTTTCTTAACCATAGTAACTTGGAAGCCAAAGGTCTGTCTCCTTTTTTGAACAGTTTCTATCTCTTTCAGACTGAACTAATACAGTTTCTTATAAAATTTTGTGGGTTTCTTATGCATTCAGTCTGTTGGACAAAAAACGTTCCATATTAATGTACAGAACAGCCCCATACCTCTTTTGGGCTGAGTGGGAGGCTACTATGGGAAAAAGGCCATAAGATGTTGTTAAAAAACAAAATTCAGTTCAGTAGATTTGAAGATCTGATTGTCTTTATTCAGTGATTCATGATTCACACAGCATGCCATCTACCATATAGAAAGGAGCTCCCGAATACTGTACAAAATGGAAGGGTCTACAGAAGGGGTCAGAAAAAGGAAGTCTGACACAGAGTGGATCGTTTCAGGCAGGTCACCTTCCTTTGGGGGAAAGGCAGGGGTCTGTCATGCAAATTACCTCACTAGTACTGACTGATTAATTCTAGATTGGTTAAAGGATATATTCCTGGGATAGACTGAAATTGCAGCGAGTTTAGATAGTAAGTCTTGGTTTGCACAAGTGACTCCATTTTTGCGTTGTTTCTTTTTTTTCTTTAACATTCTTAAGATATTCTCTGTTGTCTTGAGTGTGTCTGTGAGGGGAAAGGGTCTCAACAGATCGTTTGACAGCCACACTCCTGAACAAAACTTTTGCCTGAGGCCGTATTTTACTGGTGACATTTGGTTTGATTATTGATTGACTTGGGCCATTTGTGAGTTTGGGAGTCTGTACTCTGTAGTCATCCTGGAAATAAGAAATAATTTTATTTTGAACCCAGCAAGACCTGGCACCTTTATATATTTTTAAAATCATGCTTAAAACTCAAACAGTTATTTTTACCCCTAACTCATCTTACTCCTCCAACACTTTATCACAGGCAGCTAAAAAGAAGCCAATTAGCACTTAAAAACACGCTGCCTAGAAATCTTCATCTCCAGATCCATGAGTTCATTATTTCACCTTTCTGTTTTCTCATGTGACTAAAACATTGAGTCCCCTTTCTCCCTATCTGTAATAACAATTTCCTTACGGTCTTTCAAGCCATCTTGGAGGCTCCCGGAAGTTGTCCAAGCCTCTGCTTTCCCCCAGTCTAAACTCTTGGTGGGATGGGGTGAGGGAATGATTTGCAGAATCTTTCATCTACACCATTGTGTGTATTTCCTTGAGTTGAATTTCTAAACAATTATTTCAATGGAAATTTTACAACAAAGATGCATTCCAGGGCTATAATTAATTTTTGTCATTAATATTTGGGCTATTAGAAAATGTGTTTTTTCACCCATTAATTAATAGATGCATATGTAGTAAGTATTAATAAATATGCCTACATTGTACAAGATAGAATATAGTCAATATATGTAGTATATGTTGAATAACTTGATTTTGAGATAATTTTATTTACAGTGGTAAGATTTTCTGTGGAAATGCTTACTTTGCTCTTAATTTTATTAAAGGACCCATCTCCACATTGTAATTGGAAGGTATCTCCATATTAATTATTACTTACTTGTTCTTTACTAGGAGTCTGAATATGTTTCTGCTCATCTTCATGAATGGATAGATCTGATTTTTGGCTATAAACAGAGGGGGCCAGCTGCAGTGGAGGCACTCAATGTTTTCTATTACTGTAGTTATGAAGGTATAAGCCCATATACTTTTTTTCCCATTATATTGTTAGAAAGTATTATTTAATATGAGTTTATAACGTGGTGTTTTGCACATAACTATTTAATATGTGAAACTACATTTAAAAGTACTTTAGTGATCTTTTCTATTTGAAAGATAAGAGACCTATTTTTGTTTAAAAAAAATAGTTATGAGAATATATATATGCAAATCTAATTATAAATGTCAAGTATTGGTGGCATGTAAGTGTTTGATCCCTGGCTGTATGTGTCCAATTCAGTCAGGCCCGACATTGAATATTTAGTATTAACAGTTTTAGTAGACTTCGAAAGAAGACCTTTAGAATTATAAATAACAGTTCTTTAAATGATAAAGATGACGTTCTAATGTTTAGTAAGTAGCTCAGGATCAAGAACAATTTTGAAGTCTTTGAAATAGAAGCAATTCTTTATTTTCTAATCCTTCAGTTGTAAAAATTGTGAATAGTATGAAGTTATATGAATTTTTTTTTCAAACAAGAAAGCAATGAAGCATTTTGTTTTTAAAGATTTTATTTATTTATTTTTAGTGAGGGAAGGGAGGGAGAAAGAGAGAGAGAAACATCAATGTGCGGTTGCTGAGGGCCGTGGCCTGCAACCCAGGCATGTGCCCTGACTGGGAATCGAACCTGCGATGCTTTGGTTCGCAGCCCGCGCTCAATCCACTGAGCTATGCCAGCCAGGGCTTGAAGTTATATGAATTGTAACAGAGCCCACATGACATTTTGTAAATAGACAAGTATGTTTTCCTTCTATAAAAGTTTGTTGGGAGGTAGTACGCATGGTGGTTACAAGCATAGACTTTGGAATCACACTGGCCTACTTTGGCCAATTACTAGCCATGTAAGGATTCATATTAGGTGTGGCTGAGTATAATCATTTACCCCTAATAATATCTCCCCTAACATTTATTAGATAAACAGTAATTTATGGCAGTATTTTTGTGTGGTTCTTACTCTTGTTTGAGCTTGACTCTCATGAGGAAAACGATTAGGTATTCTCTCAGTAGAGTTTGTATTTTTCTAAGAGAAACTTACAGACTGCCTGTTAAATTTGTTTAAAGTATTTTAGTTATATGTAGTAGATAAGATTTTGTTTGCATATTTAATTTTGATGTTTTACTATTTTTAAAAAACATTACCTCTTTAAAATGTTTTTTATAAATTAAAGAATGCAATAATATTTTAATGAGAGTGTACTAATCAGTCTCTGATATATCAGTCAGTTGTTTGGCTTGCTGATTTATTTTTCACTGTATAGTGAGTTGACTACTGCTGATTTTAGGAGCTGTGGATCTGGATGCCTTAACAGATGAAAAGGAAAGAAAAGCCTTAGAAGGGATGATTAATAATTTTGGTCAAACACCTTGTCAACTGTTAAAGGTAAATCATAAAAGTTACTGATTATATGATAAGTCTAGAATATAATTGCTGTGGAATAGTACCAGTATTTCCAAGGATTTTAATGATTTAAAACCTTATTTCAGAATTACTTAGATTTGGGAAAAATATTGTCACTTAATAAAAAACAGTTGTCAGTGATTGTTTCTATTTTGAAATAACAAAATATTGCAGTCAGAAATGCACATATACAATTATTCTTTTTAATAGTTTATTTTTATTGTATTTTTCCATTACTATTATCCTCCTTATACCCTTTTCCACCTCCAGCCACTCATCCCCTCCCCCACAATTACCACACTGTTGTCCATGTTCATGAGCTCTTTTTCTTTTTTTGTTTGATTCCTCCACTCTCTGCCCCCTGCCTAGAGCTGTCAACCTGCTCTTCGTTTATGTCTGTCTTTGTACCATGCTGCCATCTTGAATGGAAGTCCAGATAGAAAAATCCCTTTTAGATAAAATTCTGTTCTACATTTTAACAGTACATTTGCAATGTTAACTTGATTTGTTGTTTTTTCTTTTTTTTTTATAAAGTTAATACTGTTCTATGTCTCTGGCATTAAAGTTAAGAAAGAATAAATTATTTGAAAAAATTCAGCCACATCTCTAATTTGATTCTGTTAATATTGGCATTTTTATCTTATTTCAGGAATTAAAGTTTCACCCATATTATAACTTTTGACTTTTGAATAATATGTTTAATTTTACCAAGCACTTATTAAGCATCTACTAAGATGCTTTAAGATATTTAAGATATTATTCTAGGTATTGAAAATCCATAAATGAATAAGACTTGTTTTCTTACTTTAAGATGCCTATTTCCTGATAGGAAAACAGAGCCCATAAATAAGTGCTATATGTAATCCAACATAGAAAGAAATAAGTGCTAAATAAAATATTAAAGCAATGTGTTCAGGAAAATAGTATGAGAGTAATTGTTACTCACTTAGATATTTAGGAAGATACCAGTAAGAAAAACTTTAAAATAGAAATAGGGTTTCTCTAGAAATGAAGATAGTAGGAACTCTGCTGAGAGAAGACTCAGAGCAATAGTGCATGGTATGTAAGCCATTGTAGCTAGAGCCCAGTATATATGGAGAAATACAGTGAGAGATATTTTAATATAATTAAGAAATTATTATTTTTTAATTGTTTTAAAGGAACCACACCCTCCTAGATTATCAGTGGAAGAAGCAGTACAGAAGCAGACGAGAACTGAGATTTCAACCCTAAACCTATTTCAGCACCTCCCTGAACTGAAGTCATTTTTTATAGAGGTAATGTCCAACTTGGTAGTGGCAAAAAGTCAGTCTCTCTCTCTCTCTCTCTCTCTGAATTCTGTACACCTTACTGTTTCTTTTACTCTTCAATATAGGGGGTGGATTGTAATATTTAATCCAAAATAGTAATTACCTGTTCTTGAATTTTTAAAACAATCTTATTGAAAATTTTTATTTGCTACTGAGTGGCTTTCTTCTGTTTCACATTTAATAAAAAATTTCATTTAAATTGCTTTTTGTGACAGTCGAGATGATGTGTAGAAGGAGTGTAAAATAACTCAATCATAATGTCTGTTCATGTATAAAATGTGGCCCAATATGTCAAACTGTTAATTGCTAATACCAGGAGTATTCAGGTAAAATGAATATAGTTAATGCTGTAATTGAAAAAGTTCCTTGTGTCCTGGCTGAGTAGGTCAGTTGGTTAGAGCGTTGTCCCTATATATCAAGGTTGCAGGTTCAGTCTCTGGTCAGGGCACATATAAGAATCATCCAATGAATGCATAGGTAAGTGGAACAACAAATTGATGTGTGTGCGTGTGTCTCTCTCAAATCAATAAAAAACAAATTTTTAAGAAAAGGATACCTTCCAGATCCATCCATGCTGTCATGAGGGGTAGGAGCTCCTTCTTTCTGCTGCATAGTATTCCATTGTGTAAATGTACCATAGGTTTTTTTTTATATCTGATTTTTTTTTACTTTTTTAATTGATGTTTCAATACAGTTATCTCCATTTTCCCACCACTACTTTCCCCCACCCTACCCATGCCCTCCTCCCACCCTCAATCCCACCCCTCCTTGGTGCTATCCATGGGTTCCTCAAGTTCATTTACATCCCTTTCCCTTCTTTCCCACGTTATTTTCGTCTCCCCTCCCCTCTGGTTACTATCAGTTTGTTCTTTATTTCAGTGTCTCTGGCTATATTTTGCATGCCAGTTCGTTTTGTTAATTAGGTTCCACTTATAGGTGAGATCAGTGGTATTTGTCTTTCACTCCCTGGCTTACTTCACTTAGCATAATGCTCTCCAGATCCACCCATGCTGTCTTGAAGGGTAGGAGCTCCTTCTTTCTTTCTGCTGCACAGTATTCCATTGTGTAAATATACCACAGATTTTTGATCTATGCATTTACTGATGGGTTCTTAGGCTGTTTCCATCACTTGGCTATTGTAAATTGTGCTGCTATGAACATCTGGAGAGCATTATTCTAAGTTAAATGAGCCAGGAGGTGAAAGACAAATACCATATGATGTCACCTATAAGTGGAACCTAATCCACAAAACAAACAAGCAAACAAAATATAACCAGAGACATTGAAATAAAGAACAAACTGATAGTAACCAGAGTGGGGGATGGGATAATTGGGGGGAAGGGGGAAGGGTTGTCAAGGAACATCTATAAAGGACCCATGGACAAAGCCAAAGCAGGTAGGATTGAGGGTGAGAGGTTGGGATGGCTGTGGTAGGGGGAGTAGCAGGGGGAAATAGAGACAACTGTACTTGAACAACAATTAAAAAAAGAGAGTACTTTCCAATTTAAGTGTTTAAATATACATACTGAATTACTTTGAATAATTCAGAATGCGTATATGAAATGCACTTATACCTTTGAATTTGGTTTGGACAGATAATAGTCATTCTTGGCAAAAAAGTTATTAAGAATAGGTTTGAGATATACATAGAAAAAGCGTTAAGTCTCATGCAGTACAGCAGAGGTTGGTAAACTTTTTCTTAAAGGGTCACATGGTAAACATTTTGGATTAGGTGTTTGTGTGTATATATGTATTTGAATATTTATATAATAACTATTTAAAATGTAAAACCATTCTTAGCTCACCTACAACCTACAAAACAGGTAGTAGGTTGGATTTGTCCCACAGACCTAGTTTGTCAGATTCTGCATTAGGGAGAGCATGATTGTAATGTGTTACTTAGGTTCAATATCATGGGAAATCTTTATAGAATTTTTCATAATTTACTATATACTTTTTAATAAAGTATGTGAATTATAGCTTTAAATGTTTCACATGTTTGTGAAAACAGTTCAAAATTAATTTTTGTTACTCTTAGATGCACATTTCTTGAAATAGTTACTTAATATTTAACCAACAAAGTTCTACAAAACTGGTTGTTTTCCAAAAGTATCTCAGTCATTTGCCTGGAACAAATAGAAAAAAATGTTTGGAAGTGATGACTCATTTCTAGGATGTGTTCCGGGTTTCCAAGACCACCCCCAGTTTGGTGGTTTTCTAGAAGAACTCACAGATTCTACATATGGTTGTTATTCACAGCTAAGATTTATTTCAGTGAGACGATAGAAAGCAACATCGGCAAAGGCAAAGGCATATGGGGTAAAGTCTAGGGAAACCAGTTGGAAGAGTCTTCTCCCAGTGACATCACATAGGACATACTTAATTCTTCCAGTAATGAAATGAGAAACCATGTTTTTGTCTGCCAGGCAATCTCATTAGAGAGATGCAGTACCCAAGGTTTTTATTAGAGGTTGGTCACATAGGTACCCTCTGTATGCCATGCCAAAATTTCAGGCTCTCAGAAGGAAAACAGATGTTATGCATAAACCATATTCTTTGCACAGAGAGTCTAGGCATAATGAGCCACCTTTATCATTGAAGACAAGTTTTAAATCAGTGTAAGGAACTCTTTGTCCATTGAGTTACCAGATGGCAGGAAAGGGCCAACCTTGCAGGCTGGCCTTTCCAAGGAGAGTTACCTCAGTCCTGCTGTGTTAACTCTTTACTGCATATGGGCAACCCATAACACCCCATTTAACCCATAACCTGATGGACATGTAATACTACATTTATTATGTAATGCTGATAAAATTATTTTCATCATGTCTAGTCATTTATGACTTCATGTGGTTTTTAATTCTTTATTTAGTTCATATAAAGCTCTTAGAATAGCACCTGGCATGTAATATGTACCTAGTAGTGAACTATTGTCACATCAAGAGCCTTAGTTCCAATCATTGTTCTCCTTTACATTGTAATAAGGTAGTGGCAGATGTTTAGAAGTTTTCTGAGGGCTATCTTTATTTTCTGGTCCTATTGTGGCTTTCAGGGGCTGCCTTAGTGAATGGAATAGCTCTATTTGTTCAAAGTTAAACCTAGAAGGAAATTTCTTTAAAATATAATCAGTTTTCCTATTTGACTTATTTGAGAAATGTATTGAACTAACAAGCAAAATAGAGACAGACTCACAGATAGAGAGTAGACAGACAGGGGTAGGGGTGAAGGGATTGAGAAAAAAGAAAAAGGACCCATGGACGTAGACAAAAGTGGTGATTGCAGGGTGTGGGTAGGGAAGAGGCTACAGGGGGTCTAAAAGGTAATGGAAAAATTCAATTAAAAAATGAACTATTCAAAAAATATTCATTAAAAAATCTATAACTAACATTTAATGCAAAAGGTGAAAAAGCCTGAATATAAAATAGAATCCTAACTTATCAAATTATATACATTAAATATCGTATTTTGCTGTGTATAATGTGTACTTTTTTGCCCAAATTTTTGAGGGAAAAACAAGGATGCTCATTATACATGGGTAGTGCCTGAAATATCTTGTATCTATTTTTATGTTTTGTAATTATTTGTTACATAAAATTTCATGTACCATAATATGTTCAAAAGTAAATGCTAAAATTCCTTTATAATACACAAAATAAGTATCTAAATGTAAATAAATAAAACTTGAATTAAAAAATTAAAATGAAACATTTGTTTCCTAAAACTTTGGGTCAAAAACGTGGGCATGCATTATACATGGGAGTACATTCTACATGGCAAAATATGGTATGTGCAATTATTTGTGTATTATACCTCAAAAAAGCTGTCTTAAAAATCTAAAGGTGACAGTTACACTAAAAAAAAATAATAAAGATAAGTCCAAAGGAAATCTCTTTGAAATATAACCAGTTTTCCCATTTGACTTATTTGAGAAGTATAGCCTAATATGATCTATATTTTTCTACTTATGTTCATGTCAGTATGGCTAGTGAAAGGGAAAGGTCCTGAATAATTGATGCTCCTTGAAATTTACATCTCTTTTTAATAGCAGAATAGTGGAATACAAGAAGGTGATGGGTTTCAGAAGTTTCAAGTATGCCATTCAAACATGGTATATAATCTCTTTACATTTTAATTTAAACAGTGATATGTTTTGATGGAGTAAAATGCTGTATCACAGGGTTCATTCTTATTAAAGAAACAGAAGTTTTGAATAGTTTGTGCCTAACAAAGATAAGCAGAATCAGCCACTAAACTTCTGTCTTTTATTTTATAGGGAATTAGTGATGGTATTCCACTAATAAAGGCCATTGTCCCCAGAAATCAGTCTCGTTCTTTTATGTCTCAAGGCAGTCCTGAGTTACTGGTAAGTTGATTATCCCTTTTTCACACTGCCATATTTATAGCAACTTACAAAAAATTGAGAAAATAAAAAATATTTAAAACATTTTTTAAAAAATAGAGAAAACTTGTATAGAATTAGACCAAGAATAAAAATATATTTTCCATTTACACAGCTTTTATTTTTAAGTAGTTTAAAATTACAGTAGTTTAAAATTACAGTTTAAAACTATAATTTTAAAGTTTATCTGGAATAATAAATGTGTAAAAATACAAGGAAATTTTATACAGGAAAAATTAGATATAACATCTTATTAGGCCTTAGCCAATGTGACTTAGGCCTGGGTTGCAGGTTTGGTCCCCTGGGGCCTGTGTAGAGGGCAGCCAATCCATGTTTCTCTCTCACATTGATGTTTCTCGCTCTTTCTCCCTCCCTCCTTTACTTTCTCCCTCAAAAATAAAGTGTTTTTAAAACCTATCTTACTCCATATTAAAATTTATTGTACAGCAGGAGTAATTATGAAAATGAGAAATAATACAGAATTGATTACAGTTTACATGCAGGGCATACATGTGAGTGCTTTGCATGAATTTTGTCATGTAATTCATCTAAATATCCTGTGAGATATGCAGTATTATTATTTCCCTTTTACAGATGAGAAATTTTAAAATTCAAAAGTAACTTGCTCATAGTCAGAGCTAGCAAGTAAGGGGTCTGGGACCCTAGCACATGGACCCAAACTAGGTCTGTCTTACTCCAGTTTTGTCACTTAGAAATCATAGAAATGGAGTCTAGCAGAGTGAACAGTAGAGATTCCAGAATTAGACCTTTTTTCTAATTAGGCATTTTGTATGTTTACTCAGGAAAAAGAAGGTTGAGAAAGATACAAAAATAATAACAGTACACTTTGAGTGGTAGAATTGTGATTTTTCAGATTTAATACCTATATTTTTAAAAGGTATCTAATTTTTCTTTTTGGTAATCTACTTTTATAATCATAAGGTAGACATCTTTTCATTTTTAAAAGAAAATATTCACTGTAACTGAACAATAAAATAATTAAAAATAAATAAATAGAAAATGTTCACTATGACTGTCACTTAGAAGAAAGAGCTTAACAATTCATCATAAGTTCTACTCATTCATGTTCTAAATGATATAGATCAAACTTTATGATAAAGGTTGGTCCTTAATTACTTCTGACTGCCAACTAATAGATACTAATTAACTGAGAGATTATGAGGAAAAGAATCTCACTAAAGAAAGATACACTGGACAACTTTTTGTTAGATAAAACAAAGAGCTTTTTTCATTTAAACTATTTAGACTTTCTTAATAAGTTTTATGTTTTAAGCACATAGTCCTTCATTTTCCCTAAATGATAAGTATTAACAAGAGCGTTTGATTATGTGTTGCTTTGTTTAATCCTTCATTTAATTTTCATCTTCATATTTTTTCTAGGTAACAGTAAGCATGAATTATGTTATTGGAACCCATGGATGGTTGCCTTATGACAGAAACATTTCTAATTACTTTACATTCATCAGGGATCAAACTGTGACAAATCCAAAGTAAGTAAATGAACATTGAAAGCAAATGAAATGCAGTACCTTATTGCCAAGAAAAACAGCAAGGTTGATTGGTTTCATTTTGAAAGTAATATTGTAGACATCCAGATTTGCTTTTCTTTCTCCTTTCCTCCTACTGCCTTTTCTTTCTTCCTTCCCTTCTTTCCTCTTTCATTTTTATTCTTCCTTCTATTTCCCTGACTTGATACTGGCTTAAAGAGAAAACAATTTCTATCATACCATTATGGAAGGAAAAATTATTTAGGAATAGTTTTAGGCTTAATTGTATTTTTATTATACAGTATTTTAAAAATATGTTTATTAATTTTAGAGAAAGAGAGAAACATTGATTGATTGTTTCCCACATGCACCATGACCAGGAATTGAACCCTCCAACTTTCTGGTGTATGGGATGATGCTCCAACCAATTGAGCCCACACTAGCCACGGCTTGTTACACAGTATTATCTACAAATAAGACTGTCTGTCTTTTATAAGACTTTATTATTTACTTCAGTTATCTTTTAAACTGTCCAAAGGTTACATTCTAAGTTCAGGTGATGATTCCCTTACTATTGAGTTGTTTTAGCTATATTAAGGGTGATATTTTTTCCTTCTTATCCCACATAGAATTTTTAGTACATTGTGCTTTGTTCAAAGCATACCTTCAGCAAATTAATGTTGAATAATAAAAGTCTAGAGCCGAAGTGTCAGAATTGATTCTCATAATCACTTTTTGTGTCTTTCTGCAGAATTTAGACTGGCTAAGTGCACAGGTATTTTAGTGGGAAGTGGGTAAAACCCATATGCTTTCTTTGGTTGGAATGGAAAATGATCTTCATGAGTATTGTCAGAGACACATTTATCTGCCTTTGTAGTAGATCCCTAGTTTCAGTTTATTTCCAGTTTTCCTGGTCCTGGTATATACTATCTTTTCTTTATACAGGAGTGGGCAAGAGTAGGCTTACAGTTGTCAGTATGCAAAACACAGTTCATTCTTGTATTATTATTAATTTATTATTATTTATGTATTAACAACGGTAAGCTCACTTTTGCCCACCCTATACTTTGAGGCTGCTATTTAGAGAATTGACAATCTTACTAATTGGCTTTGAAAAGCAGGGTTTAAATTTTTTCACACTTTCACCAATTTCAGTTTCTTAATGCATAACCCTTGAGGCTTTGCTATATAAAATTTTATTTCATGAAAAATAGGAGTAAAGATGTATTTTCTGAAAGTATCATTTGTTAGGAGACATTTCAAATTGAAGGTTGAACAGATTTATGCTTTCTTTTCTTAGAGACATTAAAAATAGTTAAGTCTAAATGTTCTTTCAAGGAAAAGTCTGATATTTACTTGTGTTTACAGAACTCAGCGTAGTCTGAATGGTCCTTTTGCTCCAGGGCTGGAGATCACTTCTAAACTATTTATAGTATCACATGATGCAAAGTTGCTTTTCAGTGCTGGACATTGGGATAATAGCATTCAAGTGATGTCACTTACAAAAGGCAAAATTATTTCACACAATATCAGACATATGGGTAAGCATTAACTTTTTTCCTCCCAAAACACAAAAATTTCTCTGTTTTTTCTAACTATAGTAGTACATATTTCTTAGAAAAAAATACTACATTTTACCATTGAGGCTGAGTAAACTTTTTGATAGAACAGTGTTATGAATATTGTATGCTTTATTTAAGAGTATCTAATATATTTTGGGTATATTAAGTACTATATAAATTAAATACAGCTTTATGGTATTTTAAAGATGTTAGACTAAGTCTTTTTTTAAAAATTGATTGATAGAAATGAGAATTTTAAGACAATGTTTTATAAAAATCTGTTATAATTGATTAATACATAAACTGCCCTATTATGTTAATAGTGAAACATGAAAGAAGTGAAATTGTTGAATGTTCTTTAACCTGGTGTTTCTTAGTGTCTCAGTCGTCAGTGTAAGAATGAAATGAGTAGGTTTTTCCTCAATAAACCTAATAGGAAAGGGAATGGAGTCTGCCACTACTTCTGCACCAGTAACTTCTAAGATACCACTTAGCTCAGGCTTTTACAATTTAGGAAAAATGTATTTTACATTGTGAATTTATGGTATAATTTTGTAGGTCACATATTTTATGCGATTGCAGTTCCTATTGGGAGTAAGGTGAATGGGGATGAGAGAACAGAGAAGTGTATCAAAATTTACTGGGCCTTTGTTTCAAGCTACTAGACCTCCTGCCAGTATTCTGGCTGTCATTCGCCAGCCCAGTGTCTACACTTCACCCTCGAAGGCTGTGGGGGAGCTTTGTCCTGCAGAGCTCCCCTGGCTGCTGCAGATGAGAATAAGTCTACCAAGACATAATCTGCTTGGGGAGGAAAGGCTAACCAGTCTCTCAGAGGAGAAAGGTCTTGAACCTCTCTTACATTGGGCTTTTATTGAGTTAGGCTTGCATAGGGATGCATATCAAAGAAAGGAGGTATGATTTACAAATAACATTTCTGGGATCAGAGGGTCCTTTTTGAGTCAGGGTCTGGTAGACAGGGTGATGCATGCCAATTGGCTGTAAAACCTTGGGAAACAAACTTATTTTGTGCTTGGACCCTTAACATTTAAATTGAGGACATTCTTAGCAAAGCAGGTTTCTTAGGGCTTTATGCATTCTTTCTTAGGCCTGATCGCCCCCTGCTGGGGACTGCCTGTTCTGGCACAGGGCTGCACCTCCCTTTGGCATTGTTTCAGGCCTGAATCAGGCGGGGGAAACAAGACAGCCAAGAGATTAGGAGATTTTTACAGATAAATTGAGGACTCAGGCTATGATAAAGCCAAGGGATGAAGGTCTTTTGTCCCTCAGCCACAATCCCCTAATCCTTCCCTGATGGCCCGTTGTGACTTTTCCTGTCTTAGGTTATTCATTTCTTGAAAAATCTTACCTGTCATTGACTATCCAGCCACCCTCTAGGGGCTAAGCAGGGTGAAGTAGAGGGGGCAGAGGCTGCACTCTTGCTGGGAGCATAAGTTTTGTCTCCTTGGTGGCTTATGGTCCCAAGATCCCCTAGCTGTGGGGCCTTTTCATCTGTCGGTGGGGTTACAGCTACTGAAACCAGGCAGGGTGGTTCCCAACAGAAGGGTGGCCTCAAAGAAAGTTCTTTTACGTGATTTTAATACTGCTGCTTCTCTGAGTCACTCTTTCTCAATGCTTTTGCAATGCCAGTGCTGTATTTTTCCATTCAAACAACTAGTTCAGTAATAATTGGAGCATAACTAAAACTGCTCTTTGTTCCAGCAAAACCAAGTCTTTTTTTTTGTTTTTTTCTCACAGATATTGTGACTTGTTTAGCTACCGACTACTGTGGAATACATTTGATTTCTGGTTCCAGAGATACTACGTGTATGATATGGCAAATAACACAACAGGTAGTTATTCACTTAAATACTCAGGTTCAATCAGAGATTTACCCTGGGAATACTGTTGAGATGTTGGTGAATTGTTCTCTTGCGTTGAATGATTATTTGAGCGCCTTTGCATTCTTTTACTCCCCATTCTGCCCTGTCCTAAATCACAAGTTTATTGCCCTAGGTTTATTGACTGATTCCTTGACCTTTTATCCTGCTACTTTCCAGAAACTCCTCTTTGTTAATTTCCTCTAGGAAAACAATTATTTTTCTTATCCTGTTAACATAATATTCCTATTTTCCTTTCAGTAGGACTACTAAAAATCATAGATATATAATTTTCATCAACCTTATTGTATGCTCAAAATAATGTTGGTTCAGGGAAGTATCTTTTTAATTTATACCTTCTGGATTTTTTACCTTGTTTAACAGGCTTTCTCCCATTCCAAATTTACTAAATATTAACTAAAAATTCTCTTGTAACACTTTTCGTGTTTTATTGTTTTACATTTTAATCTTTAATTCATTGGTAATTAGTTTTTATATGTTATGTATAATATATGCATATAATTTATACTCTAGATTCTGTATTCTATAGACAAAATATATATTCTGTATTCTGTAACAATATACATGATTTTTTTACTTCTGGGTAGAAGGTCATTTATAACAGCATAAATGTTTTTTGATAATTTTTTTTATTTAGGTCCTGTACTTTGTTATATTTACTTCTAATTATAATATGTTTATTTTTGTTTTGGTGGATTTTTAAAATCATTTTTATTTCTAATTGATTATCACTACTATTGAAACAAACTTTTAATTTCTATACAGTTATTTTGTAACTACTTATTTTACCAAATCCTCTTACCTAGTTCTCATAATTTTTGCTATTTCTTGGCTCTTTGAAAATAAGATCATATGAAAATAAAGAATTTGTAAAAAATATTTTCCAGTATACTAATTATTTCATTTTCTTATCCAATTACATTATTATCTAATGTAATAAGGTAAGAAAATTATAGTTAGCTTTCCTGTCTTAAGTCTGATTTTGGTGAAGTGCCTTTACTATGTGCCATTTAGTATACTGTTTGCTATTGGGTTTCACTTGTGAGTTTTAATATTTATATAGTTATCTTTTATGTATTTTTCCTCTGGTAACTTTTTGGTTTAATAAAATTTCAATTTACAGAAAAGTTAAAGTAGTATATTTTTGCTATCCATTTGTTTATCCTAATCCCTGTTTTCTCTCTTTTCCTTCCCTTATCCTACCATCTTATTTTTTTCTGAACAGTTTTAAAGTTGGAGACATCATATTCCTTTACCCCTAAATACTTGAGTGCGTATTTTCTAAGAACTAAGATACTCTTAATACATAACCACAGTGTAGTTATCAAAATGAGAAATTAGCATTTATACAATACCATTATCTAGTGTATAGTCCACATTCTAATTTTGTAAGTAGTCAGTCCTAATAGTGTCTGTCCTTTGCAGCTATTTTTTCCCAGTTTCTCTTCCTTTTTTATTTATAGGTTTCCTCTTACTTTTTCTTAATGTAATGTATTATTTTGAGACATGTCTTAAGTTGAACTATCCTTGAATTCTTAGAGTAAACCCATATATTTTGTGATGTATTGTTATATTTTACTGTAGGATTTTATTTACTAGTGCTTTAATTATTTCTCTAGTTTTGAGCAAAATCTATTTTTGTTTTTTCTCTGCCATGTTTAATATTGGGATATTACAACCTTTATAAAATGAATTTGAGAAGGGTCTATCTTTCTTTGTAACTTCAATTGCTTCGATAATATAGGAATGACCTGATTTTTAAAAATTAGATGGAGTGTGCTAAACACTCAGACACCCTTACAGAAAGACAAATGTGTCTCAGGTAATAGAGTGTAAAGTGGACTTCATCCACATTATGTAGTGCTGGTAGAAGATGTGGACAGAGTTATCCAGGATGATCATAACACAGATATCATGGTAACTACTCAAGCATTCTCTATCACAGGAAGTGATACTCGTACACAAACAAAGCATGTCAAAAGCAGATGAAGAAATCTGAAAGGAAACAATTCAAGTGCAGGGAAATTCCTGCAACAATATTATGGTATTAGAGGAACATAATAAGGATACTGATTCAGTAAAATAGGACCTCAAAAATGAAATTATAAAATGTATTTTCGGATGAAAAGGGAGATTGCAGAAGAATCAAACTGAGATTCAGACCAATGCCATTACAAACATAATAAATCCAAAGCGGAACAGTAAGGGACAGATTTGATGTCGCTAAAAATAAAATTATTTTATTTTTGGAAGATAGAATTAATGTTGTAATCAAAAAGAATACAAATATAAAAACAAAATTATTAAAGCAATTAGAAAAAGAATGACCACTATAGAAATCAGACAAGTCAGTGTAAAGATAATTGATGTCCCTGGAATTGACACACTCCAATAAGTGAAAAAGAGAAAGCATTCAGAAATGTAATGCAAAATGTTTGTTCAACGTGAAGGGAGAATAAATATCTAGATGGAGAGAGCAAACAATATACCTGTTAAAATTAATCCAGAATAATCAACTTCAAAATTACTCAGATTAAGTTTTTTAGCTACCGAAGATTGAAATGACAAGAATGAGTATTTTGAACAGAATCAGTGGTAAGAACTAGATACAGTATTGGTTTGTAATTAGACGGTTTAAATACAGCAAACTATTTAATAGAAATAGCCTACCAGAAAATTACCTTTGCTTTTCTGTTTTAATACTAGGGTGGTGTTCCTGTGGGCTTAGCATCTAAACCCTTTCAGATTCTGTACGGACACACTGATGAGGTATTGAGTGTCGGTATCAGCACTGAGCTCGACATGGCAGTGTCAGGATCAAGGGTAAGATTTTGCCTTCACTGGTGTGGCTCAGTTGGTTGAAGCATCCTTTTGTAAAATGAGAGATCATGGGTTTAATTCCCTGTCAGGGTACATTACATATGTTGTGGGTTTGGTTCTCTTCAGGGCATGTGCAGGAGGCAACCAATGTTTCTCTCCCTGTTTCTGCCTCCCCCTCTCTCTAAAGTCAGTAAGCACGTTCTTGGGTGAGGATTTAAAAATGCTATTTTTTTCTGTAAATGAGGAAACAGTGTTTACAGCTATATTTTTTGGTAGGGGAATTTGTAAAAGTATATAAATTTTATACTATGTGTAGGACTTTGCAAAAGTAGAAAAGTAGCAAAAAGTAGACAACTGCAGGAAGTACAAACTTAAAAAGACAATTATATTTTGGGAATTTACTGGTCTTATTGGTTAAGAATAACAGGGCATTTTATGAAATAAAATACTATTTGAAATTTCAAGAGTTGAATTTTTCCTAATGCACATGTATTCATGGTAGAATAATCATTTTCTCAGAAACTTTCCCACATTTCTTTTTCCAGCCCACTGTTTTTTTCATTATGGTGTTTTTTTTTTCTTTGTCTTTTTCATTTTCTAATATTTTCTATGTGTAGGATGGCACTGTGATTATACATACTATTCAGAAAGGTCAGTACATGAGGACTTTACGGCCACCTTGTGAGAGTTCTCTGCTCCTGACCATTCCCAATTTGGCTATATCTTGGGAAGGACATATTGTCATCTACTCCAGCATTGAAGAAAAGACCACCCTCAAGGTATCTAACAGTTACATGCAGTAGGGCTAGACCATAAGCTTGTCTTTTCCTTCCCAAATTATATACGAATTATTTTGAGGAAGGAAAGAAAACCATGTTTGAAAAAGGATATTTTTCTTTCATCATTTGATTTGTTAATTTTTTACCATTACTTTACCCTTTCACAAGCTTGGCTTCATGTTTGTATTTTTTTAAGGATTTCTATTGACCTATAAAATATATAATTTCAATAATAATTTCTGATTATGTGGGACTTCTGCTTAAGTGAAAATTATAACCAAATTAAATTCTTTTTGCACAAGGTAGGGCATGCATAAGCCATGAATTTTTTATGTTTATTTTTCTTTTCAGTGATATCTTTTTAAAAATTAAGAGAATCTAAGAATCTATTTGTTTTAAGAATGTAGAAGTGGGTTTTTTTTGTTTTTGTTTTGTTTTTTGGACTGGATGAGATGTTAATTCTTTCAGAGGAGTAAGTTCTTATTTAATATTTATTTGCTTGGCAGTCTGATTTGAAATCACTTCAATAATATTGCTTACACACTTTCTTTTTAACTATAACCAAGTATTTATTCCAGCATTTTAAACCCAGTAGTCACTGTTATAGTCATAGTTTTAATTAATAGTATTGAAACTGAGTTTTAAATTGAGATCATTAAATTTTCTTCATCTAATCTTTGCAGGATAAGAATGCATTGCATCTGTTTTCTGTAAATGGAAAGTATCTAGGGTCTCAAGTCCTAAAGGAACAAGTATCAGACATATGCATAATTGGAGAACACATTGTCATGGGCAGTTTACAAGGGTTCCTGTCCATAAGAGATCTCCACAGGTAAATATTAAGAATTATCGAAGCAGCACCTTAAAAAGGTGTTTTTTAAAAGGTGGTAGTACTTTCAGCCCTGGCTGCTGTGGCTCAATGGATTGAGTGCTGACCTGTGAACCAAAGGGTTGCCAGTTCGATTCCCATTCAGGGCACATGCCTGGGTTGTGGGCCAGGTCCCAAATTGGGGGTGTGTGAGAGGCAACGGCACATTGATGTTTCTCTCTTTCTTTCTCCCTCCCTTCTCCTCTCTCTAAAAATAAATAAATAAAATCTTAAATAAACATATAAGTTAGTGTGGTAGTTTTTTCAGCCTAGAATAAAAATCAGCAATCTAAGGTTTCTAATCTTTTGGTTTATCATTTATTATGGCCATGTCTTTTTTGGCAACTGTGAAAAAAATGGGGAAGCTAATATATTCCTGGATTAATAAATGAAATACCAATGTAAGTCTTTAAATGTAAAAAAGTTTATGCTGTGTATATTTTACCCCAATTAAAATAAATGTTTTTAGCCTGGCTGGTGTAGCTTGGTGGATTGGACAGGGGCTGCGAACCAAGGGGTCACCAGTTTAATTCCTAGTCAGGGCGTGTGCCTGGGTTGCAGGCCAGGTCCCCAGTGGGGGCCAAATGAGAGGCAACCACACATTGATGTTTCTCTCTCTCTCTTTCTCCCTCCTTTTCCTTTTATCTAAAAGTAAATAAATAAAATCTCAAAAAAATGTTTTTAAATAGCCAGGAAGTGCTAGCCCTGGATTATAGATTTCAAAATTATTCCAATTACAGTTTGGATTTTTACAAACTAAAGTTAGGGTCTTAAAAATAGTTTTTAATTATGGTAAAAAAATCTAAAAATTTTAAGGCTAATGGATTTGTTTATAATTGAGTGTACTATACGCATAAAATTGGCAGAGAGTCTTGTTTAATGCAGCGAAGGGGAAGGGTGTTGCAGTGTTTGAATAGTAGATATGTTTCATGTTTCCTCTATGCCACACACATTTTTTTCTCTTTATAAAAAATTTATTGTGGCTTATTTATATTCCTCAAATTTATCTTGGCCTTTCCAAAAACTTTTTTTGTAAAGTATTTTCTGATTCAAGATGTTCTACCTTATTGCGTTCAGTAAGGATCTCTTCTATACCAACACCTCTTTTCTATTTTCGTAGTTTTCTTCTCTATTTTATCTTTCTTCTTTGGTAGGGCATTGAGACACAAAAGCATTTTATTGACCTTAGCCCCTTATATACAAACTTGTTGAGCTTTTACACCTTTTTATCCAACTTTAACTTGTAATCAGCAAGATAAAAATCATTTCATGAGAACTCATATATATGGTCAGAAGAACAACAGATGTTGAGGATAAAGAAAAGTTCTATTAACTGCGAACCAGGCATCGCAGGTTCGATTCCCAGTCAGGGCACATGCCTAGGTTGCAGGCCATGTCTCCCAGCAACCACACATTGATGTTTCTCTCTCTCTGTCTCTCGCCCTCCCTTCCCTCTCTGAAAATAAATAAATAAAATCTTTAAAAAAAAAAAAAAAAAAAAAGAAAAGTTCTATTAAGTATTTAAGTAATGCTATAAATGTGGACCTTGTGTGTGGCACACAGACTTTCTGAAGCCAAATACCACATCTGTAAAATTAGAATGCAGAACTCGATTATGATTAAGTTAATTTTCAGGTATAAGGTTCTAGAATCTATTACATGTCCATTAATTATGTGTGTGTTTTTTCTCTTCTAGTTTGAACCTCAGCATCACCCCATTAGCTATGCGATTGCCTATCCATTGTGTTTGTGTAACCAAAGAGTACAGCCATATTCTTGTAGGATTAGAAGATGGAAAATTGATTGTAGTGGGTGTTGGCAAGCCAGCAGAGGTAAAACCTAGTGAAGAATTTCATTCCTGTACTGTGTGGTATTCCTTTGGTTCTCTTTTGTTACTACTGAATCAAGAATAACTGTTACAGATAAACACATTTTAAAAATTTGATTTTTCAAAGGGCAGTAAAGTCAGTATTCAAGAATGATGCTAGTATTATCATTGAAAGCACACATATGGCAGTTTCCATCTGTCACTCTGGGTGAATAAGAGTGGTCTTCTAGTCTCTCTTTCCAAATCTAGATTTGAGACTGCTTCTTGGATTTTTAGTATATAAAAGCCTTTATAAAAAATAAAATGTGGAGCCTGTCTCTGTACCAGCAGGACAAGACTCTGAAGAATTTCAGCCAGCCCCACCATCTGCCATCTTTCTGTATACACGCCTGGGGCCACAGAACTGAGATACCTAATAAAAGCAATTTAAAAAAAATGAAATATAGACTCAAACAATAAAGCTACTTTATTTTTTTATATTAGCTTTATTTATAATTATCTCAAATTGGATATTGAAAATGTCTGTTAACAGGAACATAAATAAATAAATTTAGGATAATTGTACAATGCAGTACTTCCCACCAATAAAAGTAACAAATTACTGAAACATATAACAACATAAGTTTAAAATTTAGTATGCTTATTGAAAGAAGATGTAAAAGAACACATACTGAATGATTCCACTTATATGAGGTTCAAGAACATGCAAAACTAATCTGTATATAAAACTGTATTTTAACAAATACCCAACATGATTGTATTATATATCAGTTGTCCTCTTATAAAAGCATCATTTTTTATTTGGAACCACAAGTATCCCATATAATGTGCTAATTCTCAATGAATTTCCTATAGTCACTGAATTCTTTGCCAGTAGTTTATCAGTTACTGAATATTCCAATATCATAATTCTAACATTGTTCTTAAGAAAACTTAATAGCAGCTACTCCAAGTAATTTAGTGATTATTCTGGAAAATTTATTGTTAAATCACATCAAATTAAGAACTATGAATTTTTATTAATATAATTGGTCTTTTCTGAGAAATCTAAAATATTGTTTCTGGCCCTGGCTGGTGTGGCTCAGTGGATTGAGTGCCGGCCCAAGAACTGAAAGGTCACTGGTTTGATTCCCAGTCATGGCACATGCCTGGATTGCGGGCCAGGTCCCTGGTTGGGGGCATGTGAGGGGCAACCAATGGATGTATCTCTCACACATGAATGTTTCTCTCCCTCTCTTCCCATCTCTTTAAAAATAAATAAAATCTTTAAAAAATTATTTACGAAATAAATTTCCCAAATAAATAATTCCCTCCTGTTCTCTGCTAATGAGATTACTTAATAACTCTGCTCAGACTTGACTCTTTGAGTGTGCTTCACTTTCTATGGTTTATTCAAGTGCCTTTTAAAAAAATTGGTCACTTTTTGATTTTACTGAACTATTACAAATGAAATGACTGTATTTTAAGAATTGATTGGGGTAAAGGTGCCTAACCAACTTCATTTTATAGGCCTAAATCAATGTTACGTAATATTTACCAAGTAAGCTTTTGTTCTTATTGAAAGATTTATATAGTCTACAACACAAAGAATAATAGGACTTGTGCGTAGGCGTTGAATAAAAGTATTTTTTATCTTTTTATATTTTTGTATGTATCAGTTGACATCTACTTTAGTAAATAATAAAATTTAATCATTTGAATCTTACTATATGACAATGTAGAAATTAAATAGATCATTATGAAAAAATTCTTTTTTAAGATGTTATCTAAAAGGTCAAAATCTTGATTAATGTGTATTTTTAAAACATGCATTAGTTTTACATATAATACAGTCAGTATGAAATGCATGTTTATAAATTAGATGGTAAAGTAGTAATTGATTAATGGAAATACATTTGTGGGAATACATTTGGGAACAAAAATGCAAAATAAGTTTGCCACAGTGTCTTTGCACTAGGCTAGTCTTTTATCACTCCAATAAACATACCTAAGAAAATTGACCATTTAAAAAGGATGGCAGACAAAGCACCATTTAAAAGTAGATTGCATTTGGGAAAGTAATTCCAACAAATCATATAGTTACATTGAGAAATGTTTTCGTCTATGGCCATACCACCCTAAATGTGCCTGATCTTGTATGATCTCAGAAGCTTGGATGGGAGAAATGTTTTCTACTGGGTTTTTCCCCCCCTACCTAGAAGTACATTTTTAGAGGGATAGTCATTCATTGATTCAGTTAATAATATTTATATACTGAGAAGTGGGCTAGGTGGTACAAATCTAATGGTGGACAAAATGTTATTCTTACCATCAAAAAATGTATGCCATTCTTGTTTTCTAAATTACTTTTTATCATTTTATTGTTAAATGTATTTTTGGAAATTTTTATATCAAATATTAAAAATTTATTTTCATCAAAACATGTTACTTCTTATCCTTGTGATTGGTATTAATTGTACTTCATACAAGAGGAGAAAATCCCCAAACCTTTGTATCTCCTTAGCTAGATAAAATATAATTTGAAGAAATTATTTTAAGGGAGTTAAATTTTTTTTTTAATACATGAAGGAAGGGAGTCTGGTAATTTTGACATAACTGGAACACTTAAAAATTTACACATTGGCCTTAGACCATTCTCAACTGAATGACATTCAGTGTAGAAAATTTTTCTTTTGTTATTATTAATGAAGAATCATTAAAATGATTCTGCTACCCAAGCTTACATTTTCTGTATTCTACTAAATTAACATTATCTTAACAATTTCATTTATTCTTTCTTTTCTTCCTTAATAACATTTCTCTGGTTTATTTTAAACAGATGCGTTCAGGTCAACTTTCTCGAAAATTTTGGGGATCTAGCAAGCGGCTCAGCCAGATTTCATCTGGAGAAACTGAATATAATACTCAAGATTCCAAGTGATTGTTATTTCTGTCTTCTGTCATGGGTAACTGAAACTTGATTTACTGTTTTGTCACTTTAACCACATTTCTCAAAAATCTGAAATTTTTCAGGGCTTTTATCCCTGAAAAGGTTTTAGGGATTACCAGAGTTCAGTGTGATGTGTGTATAAAAACGTAGATTGTATTATTATTCACTTTAAAAATTTCCCATTAATGTAATTGAATTCAGTCTTTTTAACTAATTCTTGGTCTGCACTAAGATTTGAGAAAATTTAATTAGATTTAGTGATCCATTTCTAATGATCATTAGATCTATTTTTAAAAATGAACTTGTAAAAGTGAAGAAGTTAGATTTTATATGCTTATTATTCTAAACAGCAATATTTACCAGGTATTTAAGGTATACCTAAAAAAAGAGAACAGATAAGACGGTTGGGAGACATGGCTCTTAATATGTTCTTTAGTTAATCATTTTCCTATTTACTGACCACTATATATTTAAAAAAAATCAATTTACTTGTACAACTCCTGATTGGAGATAATATTTAAAGGTATCTGTTGCATACTTGGATTTTCAAAACTCAGTATAAAATTCCAGGTTTTCACAATAAGTTGAAAATAAGACTATTAAAACTGTACATTGGCTCATTCCACTACTACTTAGCACATTACTAGTGAAAATGTATTGAAATGTATTCCTATTGTTAAATAATAAATGTTGAATAGGAATAAGAGAAACTAGAGATAAAAAATGCTGATTGTGATTTTGACAGTTGGGTCCCTTCCGTAGCATTTGCAGCACAATTTATATCTCCAAAGTGCAAAATTCCTTAACTTTTTCTTTGCTAAGCAAATACTCTGTTTTCCCTCAGTAATGAGAAGACTTAGCAGTGACACGAAATATATCACATTCTTCAGTAGGACTTCCATGTGAAAGATGAATGAATAGAAAAGACATGTGTAACTTAAACTAACCATCTATGTATACTAATTTTTAAAACCACATTTCTTTTTCATGTTATATATAACTTTCAGGATTACAATTAATTTTATTGTACATAGCTAGATGTTACATTGTGCTTTATTATTCAAGATTTTATAGTAAAAGTCAGATAGATATATTTTGGAATTTAGAAAGAGTGTTAAACCTAGCGATTTTATAAGGTCATTTTTGGAGTTTGGTCAGAGAGCTTTTACAACCACAGGTATTCTTAATTTGAGATTATATGTTATTTGTGGCATATATAAATTGCCTGAAATTTTGTGAAGATTTTGTTAATTGCATTTTTTTAAAGGAACGAATGGTTGTATGGCTTTCTTAAAGGGGTCTTTGATCAGGAAAAACATATTTTCCACATTAACAGCTTCTTAAATAATATTCTTTTTCATTCCATGAATCATAGATTCCTTATGTCCAATTATCATCTCACTTGAACCTTGGAAAAATTTTCCCTTGGCAAATCTTCTCTCCTGTTGTCCACATTATCTGCTACCTTTTCCTTTATGACCCTGTGAGTAAGTAAAAATTTGTAAGCAGTGAAGGATTCTGTGTAGGGAGGTTTTTTTCAATAGATTTTATTTGAGTCTGGACTAATAAAAGCTTATATACTAGAAGAATTTTCTTCCAAATTACTTTAAATCCTTTTATTCAGTAAAAAACAGTTATGTTTTAGGTAAATAACATTAAAATAAATTGGTATAGCAACTGTAAAATAGAACATATGTAAATGTGAAGGTTTCCTTTTTGAGAACTTAAGAAATTTGTGGTGAAAATGTCTCAAAACAAGTCAATAGAGATAATTATGATTTATTGAGATTTATTGCTTCTATTAGTTTATTTCATTCTATTTTAATTTTTTATTTAATATTTTAGGAGGTTTTAAGTTGGCAGAACTAACAGTATTTTTGATATTTTAAATGTAGACTTGTAAAACAACTTTCTAAATCAAAACTTTGCAAAATTTTCTCTTACTTATTTTTCTAGATATTTTGGTACAAGGATGTCTTCTTTATTTTTAAGGTCACTTAATATGGTTTTGGAAATTATTTTGGATGCTTAAAAGTTACAAAAAGTTTAACTTAGATTACCGAGGGAAAATTCCAAGATGTGTGGTGCTTTGCTTGCTGCTTTTTAGATGGAGGAACTGAAGAAGTAGCATTGATTTTATAGCACAAGTAGGCAGCTTTGTTCACAGTAAAATAGATACCTGACACCAACAGTGGATGTGCAGAGCAGTGGGATTAAACCTTTCATTACTTTCCTCAAAAAGTAGAAACCCAAAATATAGAATTTTTAGGAAAATCTTTGAGAATACTGGCAACTGTCTAGAGGAACAGAACTTAAAGTTTATCTATTAAATAAGTAAACATAGTGGGACTATTAGCTGAATAATATATTCCTCTTTAAACAGTTTGGCCCACTGAATTAAAAAGCACTACATGAAATCACTGGAAGGATATACTTTGGGAGATTCTGGTGTATTGAGATGCTATCCGTAGAAATTATTTCTATATTGTATATATTAATGATATCATTAGAATAGAATAAGTGGATATTTCAGTTAATGAATATAATAACTTGGCTGTTATAAAGTCTTTGCGGAACTTTTCATTTGCTTTTGTTTCTTGACACTGGTGATGATCGAAATAAAAATCTCAGCTTCCCGTTGATGAAGAGAGATTTATAATAAGATGATTTTACTTTTAGAAAGTGAGGTCAAGTATGAAAATCTGTAATAGCTTGTTCTCACTTAGAGAATAAAGAAGCTTTGTAAGCCTTTTTTCAGCTTTCTCCAGTCAGTATTCTGTCGTTTTCTTAGTTAAAATTGGAGGACAGAAGGTAATGTTGATCCTAGCATGAAAAATTAGGAAAGTACATGAAAATGAAGTTTGGCTAGATGATTTAAAATATTTTAAGTTTGTGAAGCTCATGTCAGCTATGAATATTTCTATTTTCTTTAGGTCAGAGTGCTTTTTTTAGGATACATGCTTTTCTAGGGGAGAAAATGCCAAGCATTTGCTTGTCATTAGCAAGGAATATCAGTACGGCTTTTTTTCTATGTAAGCAATATAAAATTATTCTTAAGAACTGTTGTTGAAAATCAGCTTTATGCTTCTGAAGGAATAAGTGTGCCTTCATACTTAATTAAATTTAGACTTGAAAGTTGAATCTTAACCTAAGATTTTTTATATTTTGAATAGGAATAGGCAAAGAAAATTTTTAACTTGAATAACAGATTTTTATTTAATGATAGACTGACTCGTGATCTTTGCCTTTAAGTATATTTTATATTATTATTAAATAAATCACTAATGGAAATATTTTAATTGAACTTAAAGAGGTTAGCTCCTTTTATATATTTATATTTTAAAAATGAGTAGCATTGTTTTATTACCTTTCCAAGGAAAAGATGCAAGTACATGGACAATATTATATAAATATTAAATAATATAATATGTAAATAGCATGGGGGTGAAGGTTCATCTCTTCAAATATATTATTAAACTTCCATAAATAAGTTCTTAAACCTGTCTTTAGGATATGGTTTTTCAGTGATATAAGACAAGAAATACATTCTTTTTCTTTTCTAAATCCAATCTGTATTCCTTTGTC
Source organism: Tonatia bakeri (assembly GCA_004024845.1). Taxonomy (NCBI): domain Eukaryota; kingdom Metazoa; phylum Chordata; class Mammalia; order Chiroptera; family Phyllostomidae; genus Tonatia; species Tonatia bakeri. The sequence continues at coordinate 31,612 of PVIA01001555.1, read as the reverse complement.
AGCCAGACACAGAGCTTGCCCTAATTACTGTTTGTCATCAACTGAAACTGTTCTCTTCCAGTAAGTGACCAGTCTCTCAACAAATATTAATTCTCAATATTTTTTGCCTAATTCATTTATCATATATACTCAATACTTGATTTGTTTTAAACTTGACCACATGTCTAACATTGCTCTGGAGAGTGCTTCTTCATCGGAGTCCTGATGACACTCTCTCTGATGACATTAGGCAGTGGCATCATATTGTTACCAGTCATCATTTCAATATGATTAAAATGTTGGCTGCAGCGTTACTTCTTTAGTTTGAATCTAGCACTTTCTAGGCCAGTTTTTCTTAACTGAGATTGCAGATCAGACTTGTTAAAGTTCTATGAATATATGGAGATCGAGACAGTACTCTGGACTTCATGAATGACTTTACTGGATGTTGATATAAAATGAATTATGTCTCAGGATTAGTATATTAAATCTTAAACTGTTTTACTGTGTAGAAATTCATTCATTTTTATAAATCAGACTTACGATTCACAGGTTTATTTAAAAATAGTTTTAATCATTATCTTGGGAGATACTTTATATAAAATCTTCTTGAAATGGGTTCTTTGTGTTTCATGTTATAGAAACACCTAAATTTCCTTTGCGGTTGCACTATCATCATAAGCCCTCTTCAGACCTTTCATATTTGAAACTTGTAACTAATATTTGCCCTCAAGTATATGTTTGCTTTTTAATCCTAGTGACTATCAGTGAATATTTGCATGTCAAATTTGGTAACATTTAAAAGTATTAGTAAAGAGCACAAGTAACAAAATGCTAGATTTAAAAAATAAAATTAGAGCTCTGTAATCTTGAAGCTCTAATCAATAGAATTTTCCATATAAAAAGCATTGGATAAAGCCCTTCCGCTTATGATGACTTTGGTAGGTAGAGCTCCTGTATGGAAATAATCTTCAATTTTTCATATGCAAAATCCTAGTATTACAAAAAATATAGCATTAACATTTAAGATATTTAGGCCTATATTGGAAATGATTCAATTTTCTACATTAATATCAGCCATCCTTAATTACAGAATTTAAGTTATTTTCTTCAGTATAAGAACCTTGTGTAAAAGTGGCTGTGTTACCAAATACTTTTCTGGTACATTGCAGTAAATCTTCAGACACATTTTCTGGCATTACCTTAGTGACATTTGTCATATGTGGGTGATTTCTAAGTACATTACAGGATTTTGATTTCTAAAGCTAATAGCTTTAGTGAAAAAAGACAGATACAACTGTATTTCCTTTGTCTTAGTGCCTATAATCTTGTGAACTGAACTTCAAGGGAAAGAACAAGTAGAAAGTCACTAATTCAAGATGTTGCAAATATTATTGTAATAATAACAATCACAACAACACGGTTTGGTCACTGAAAGAGTCGACCATTCATTTTTCACAGTTGACTGTTAATGCAGTTTTGTGTGTGTGTTCACTTATAATATAGCTGTCTCATTATTTTAATTTATAACTATATTTGAGTATACAAAGTGATTAGCTATTTGTAATACTGTTTCAGTGTTATGCTAAATTTGAGAATAGGAAAACAAGTTAGGGTTTAGGTAAGATTGGATAAAATGATATTTTATTAATTAAAATGTAACTTTTTAAAAAGAAGTCTTGATCTAATTGGACCCATTAAAATTTTATTTGGAAATAACACAGTTCAGTTTAATATGTATTAAAATTAGAGGTTCTCTGGTAGCCAGTGTACTGTTTAATTAATGTTAAAACACTGTTTTGATGTTCTTTCTCTTGGAAACATTTTCTCATATTCTATAAGCCATGTGTTTTAAGATTTACTGGGCTCAACCTACAAATTCAACAGGTACTTCTTTTGCACTTTGAAGGGAAAAAAAACTATTGGTGATAGACGTTATTTTGTTCTTCAGAACGCTAAAATTATACAACAAACACTTTAGAAACTTGTTTTGGTAAGGAGATATCAGTTGTCAGACTTAACTGAAAATAATCTCAACCTCTTAGTTTCTTATATAGGGATTAAAGAAAATAACTTTATTTCTTCCTTTGGGATTTTGATTCCTTTTCTTGGGTAACTTTTAAATTATTTAATTATAATAGTTTCTATACTTCTCCCAAAATTATGGTGTATTACAGTAGATCTTACTGTTAGAAATCCTTTACATTTTAGGCTGTTTTTCCTTTCTCTGTTTTTTACTGTTTTCTATGATTTGTAAATACCATAACAAAGTTTTTTTGTGGCTAGTGTTAGTTTTATAGTTAGCTTTACATAACAAAACTTGTTAGAAAACTGTATGCTGTTCTGTTTTCTTCAGAAACTCCTAACAGGTATGGCTTTTCTTTCCCCAACTGTTTGCTTGTAAAGACTTGGAGGAAAAAATTGCTAAAAGTAATCAGAGAGCTAGCCAGACAGTGACAGACTGAATAAAAACAGATGCATTGTTGTAGATGTGCATCCATTAAGACAGAAGAATATCATACAAATGATCTTTTATGTCAGCTTTTTGGGGATGTGACAGTGACTTGAGTGTACACACACACACACATACACATGCACATAATCATTTCAGAGGAGGAGAGCTGAAAATTTGGGATTACATGTTAAAAAACTTGCAAATTGTGCTGCTACTTTAAATATTTAATTGAAGAAGTTATATGGTTATCATAAACATTCTTTCTCATTTTTTCTACTGGAATGGACCATGGAAAAGAATATTAAGCCTTATTTATATCTAATTATTGACGGTGCAAACTGTGACTCAGTGAATATTTGTATGCCAAAAAAGGCTTTGAAGTTGAGAAAGGTTTAAACTATAAACATGTGTAAATAATTTTGATTAATATTCTCATTATAATGAAGTTACTGTTAATTTGGTGCAATACATTCTTCTTCACCTTTTTACAATTAAATCTATAAGATGTACGTTTTGTTTTGTTTTGTTTTGTTATACTGAGTGCTGTTTTAAAATTTTTCAATGTGTGTATATGAGCTAATGTTTTATTTGTTTCTGTATAGCATGATTGAAGATAATAATAGAAAATTTTGCACTTTTTTAGCCCTTTCAAAATTTGTATTTTAAAGTTTCTAAGAATGTACATTTATTTTGTACATAATAAATTAGCTTTGTACATGAAAATGGGTTTTGATCAAATTAAAAAGTGATGTTACCTTCTTCAGCTGATTTTTAAATTCTCCATTCATAGAGTCTGATTACATCTTGACCTTGGCTAAGTTAAGGAATTGAATACAGTATTTGTTAAGCAGCATATTGATCACTGCTTCTTTCTGTTATGAGCAGAATGTCTTCCCTAGTCCTGTGTGTATAAGATAAATGTTATGTTAACTGACCAGTTGTCATCATACAAAATGGTGGCTATTAAGCCTTTTGTTTTAAAAGCCGCCTCAGAAACATGGTTACATTCTCCCCCCCCCAACCCCCCACCCCGCCCAGGGAAACGTTCATAAGCCAGAAATCTCCGTTTGTAGTTAAACAACACTACATTAGATTGGTATTTTATTTTACGTTTATTTTCTTTCATAATTAAATCTTTTATTCATCAACTTTTGACAGTCTAAATGTTGACCTAATCCTTCTGTTTTTGTTCAGGTTAATAGAACTTAGTCCATAATAAGACAGAACCCCAGTTCTGTTTCAGGTTCTTGCTAGTACTTTTGTCTCTAGAGCCATAGTAACAGGACAGTAGAAAGGAACGTTAACTTATTTCTAACCTAGCACATCTATGCACTGTTCTGCACTTTAATTGAAGGCACTTTGCTAGAACTGGAAACCGCCTGCATTAATTCATCTGGTGAAATTGCCCGGTCACAGGACAATACAACCCAGGTCAGTTGCAGTCTTAATTAAGGCAGCCTTGCTTTTGTCATATGAAATACATCTGTAACACCATACCGAGCATCAAGTAAATGTGTTCATTTTGCACAGAAAACTGGAGCTTGTATGTTTTCACCATATATCATTCAGTTAATGATTAAACAATTTTTAAAAACGACATTTTTAATGATTTTTAACTTTTTCTACTACTGAATTTTTATGATTTTGAGTCTGTTCAGTTCCTATAAAACTGGTGTGTTTTCTAAAGTTGTATCCATTCAAAGGTAATTCAGTTGTAATTTTGCAGAGATTGGAAGAGTTAGGGGAAGCCTACTGAGAAATAGTGAATTTCCTTTATCCATGTGTTAGGTAGCAGCTAGGAATGAATGGCCAGAGAGGAAATAAAGCAGGGCCCCCACCCAATGAAGTCTAATAAAAAACTTAAAACAGGAGGCTAGAAACAAAAGGGAGACATGTCTCACCCAATGAGTTAGTACTCCTGAGCCCAGCCTGATAAGATTGCCAGATATTCCAAATATCACAAGCAAAAATGATAGTCTAGGAGGAGGGGAGCCCTTGAAATTCTGTGTGTATCATCTCCACTAGCTGGGAAAGAAAGCCTTTGTAATTGTCCCAAGGTCTGGAAGGGAGAGGAGGAGGGGGAACCTAGAAATTGGCTAAAGAATATAACCCCTGAATCCCAGTAGTCAGTGCACTCAGATTAGATAGGTGCCCACTTGTAGCCAGGAGCTCAAGTGTGTAGGTAACAAACTTACTAACAACTTTATTTCCTCTATAACGTGAGGCATTCAGACTAGTTGGGTGCCTGTCTGTGGTTTTATGCTCAAGTGTGTTTTGTAAAAAACTTGCTATCTCATTTCCACTGTACGTGTTTGTCTCTCGCCTGAATTCTTCTCTTACAAGCAAGGCAAGAACCAAAGAGGGAGAGTCGTTTTACTCAGGTCTTCCTGGTAACACATGCTCTAGTGATATAAAATTCTTTTTGAAAGTAGGTGCCTTCTTATATTATTCAGCTTTAACTTATAGCCCAAATCCTTTAACGTATCATTGATTTTCAGAAGAACAATAGTGTGCCAGATTGCTCACATATGTATGATACGATGATATGATGATTAAAGAGAAGGTGAAAGTGAGTTTAATTCAGCCTAGAACAACAATACTTTCAGAATCCTTTTTAAGTATTTTTTTTTTCAAGAAACATCACAGAAGCATTTACAGATGGGAAAACATATGCTAACTTGGCTTATGTGAGAACTTAAAGACAGTGTAGTGTCAAAGAGATTGGAAAGAAACATTGACATCCTAAAAACAGTGCTCATCCAATTTACATCTGAAAAGGAATATGCAGATCATCCGGAACTTTTGTATGAGGTATAACACTTTGAGGAACTTTTGTTTGGGAAAACAATCTAAATTTATATTAAAAAGTGAAAACTATTGCCCTGGCTGGCGTAGCTCAGTGGATTGAGCGCGGGCTGCGAATGAAAGCATCGCAGGTTCGATTCCCAGTCAGGGCACATGCCTGGGTTGCAGGCCACGGCCCCCAACAACCACACATTGATGTTTCTCTCTCTCTCTCTCTCTCTCTCCCCCTCTCCCCCCCCCCTCTCTTTCTCCCTCTCTAAAAATAAATAAATAAAATCTTTTAAAAAAAGTGAAAACTATTTTAATGCAAACAGTTGGGTTGTATGCAGATGCTGTGATTTTCCCAAGTTGATTAAATGAGTGGTGGTTACATTAATAGTATTATTGATTAGAGCCATAGTAATGCAGAGAGATTTATGCAGAGAGAGGAAATGTCATTTCCTTGATGAAGTTGTCCTGGTTCAGGATCTAGCCCTATCAGTATCCTAAAGAAAAGCTTGAGAATGCAAATTAGTGAAGTTCGTAAGAGAGTGACACATACACACACACATGCATGCACAATGTAAACGTACTAATTTATAATACAGAAGACAACCTTCATTTTATTTCTCCCAGCTGCCTTATATACTAACTACAACAGATCCCAGTATACTAAGGTCACTACTACATTTTAAACATTGAAATGGGGGAAAATATAAAGTTTGATCTATGGGCAACATTACTGGGCAAGATTTTGAGATATTGTCATAAACTCTAATAGACAGAATGTGATAGAGTGGAAAGAACGTGCACCAGGAACAAAAGATCTGGCTTCAAGTTACATTTGTACTATTACTAGCACAGTGCCTTTAATAATACACTTAAGCTACCTGGTTCTACTTCATTTATAACATAGCAATGTTTATGATGGCTTAGGGATCAAATGAAGTAACGGTAAAGGATCAGAGGTAAGAAATTATAGCATTGTAATAAACAATTTTCACTTTAATGAAAGTAGGACTATTGGCATGTCATTGGTTTGCTCTATATGTTTAAATATTGGGTAACAAGTATGGAGTTCCATCATAAAAATGCACTGAAAGGTTACTAATAAATTGTAAATTAATTAAATAAGGGGATATGTAATATATAATATGTTAAGCCACACAGATTTTAAAATAAAGGGACAGATCTTATAAGGAACTCAGTGCTTACATTATCTTTCACAAAAGTGAAATCTGTACTTCCCTGGCAAGGGGTAATTTTTTAATAAGAGAGGCAAAATAAATTTTTTGAAGTGAATGCCTATATACTAAATCTAATTACCTATACTATAAAGTACAGTAATTAACTGATGGATGGTATTGATTGTAACATTAGATATTTTGCCTTGTCTCCCTTTAAGGTATATTGCACTTACAAGTGATTATATATGTTCCTGTTGCTACTGTACATTACCACAGATTTAGTGGCTAAAAACAACATAAATTTACCTTAAGATTCTGGAGGTCAGAAAATTGAAATCAGTCTTACTGGGCTGAAGTCAAAGTGTCATTAGGGGTGATTTCTTCTGGGTGCTCTGTGAGGATAATCCATTTCCTTATCTTTTTCAGCATCTAGTGGTGGTGCTCCTTGGTTTATGGCAGCCAAACTCAGACTGTATCACTTTAATCTCTGCTTCCACCATCCCATTGCCTTCTCTACCTCTGACTCTTCCTGTGTCCCTCTTACTAAGCCTAGTGATTATATTGGGCCCACATGGATAACCCAGGTTTATCTTCCCATCTCAAGATCCTTAGCTTAACTACTACTCTGTAAAGTTTACTTTACCATGTAAGGTAATATTCACAAATTCCAGGGCTTAGGATATGTACAAATTTGGGTGCCTTATTCAGCCTAACATAGCAGTGAACGTGAAAAACCAATAATGTATACCAGCTATGCATTATTTTCTCTTTTGCTGCCTGAGCCTAATTATTCTCATACCAAATGATATGACTAGCTAGTATCACTCTACAATTAAGGCTCACAGATCTTATGCAGTAAAGTTGCATGGAGGTTTGAAATGGGACTATGTGTTTTATGAAATATTCTGCTTTTAACTAGTAAGCCAGTAAGTTAACCAGCATGAAAAGGTGTTTGTTAAAGGAAACGGAGTTCTGTCAATATCCAAAAAATTTAGGGTATTTTAAAATACATTAAATATTTTATTTCTGCATATTTGGAATCTTAAGTAAAAAAAGTGACCAACTATAAGGAGCTACCATTCGACATTTGCCATAGTTGATTCTGTTTGTCCAGATTTTTGAAAAGACTGTTCTCTAAGGATAACAGATTGAATATAAAAGTACTGTATTTAGTTTTGCTTCATATTAAAATTCTATCAGAACAACAATGAAGACATAAACCTATAAGGATGAAAGCATAAACCTACAAGAATAAGGAAAATAGAAAAGATAAGCATATTGGAAGATGGAAGATTAATGGGGGAATGGTAAAACAGATCCAAAATGGATGAATCTGGATTTACAGGATGCCTAAGATAATGATAGTTACCTATATTTGAATTTGTTTTCAAAGAAAAGAAATGACCATAGAGCTATAGTAATCCAGAAACAAAGAGAGACTTGCAGCTCTATGGAAGAAGATAGAAGCCCTGTAGGTGTATCCATACATACATAGTGAACTGATTGTCTACAAATGTGCCAAAATAATTCAATGGGAAAAGGACAGTAGTATTTTCAATAAATGGTGCTAGAACTCATTATTCACATGGAAAAAAATGATGTCTCACTTTCACCTTACAAACTAACTTGAAGTGATGTATAGACCTAAATGTAAAACCTACTACTGTAAAACCTACAAACTTCTAGAAGAAACCAGAAGAATACATTTCACAATCTTATGTCACAGCCGAAGAATCTGAGTTTAGGAAAGTTGAATCTTGTATGATAGTCTGCAAGCAAACTTTTCTGACCCTTGCCTTGGAGGGAGCTGTTTTTATATGGGTAAGTTAGCAAACTTTCCTTCTGTTCTAGAAAGAAACTATCTTTATCTTCCAAGATTTGTTGTACAAAATCCTTTTAAAGGATGTCCTGAGCAAAATGGCAATTAATACCTTACTTATAAGAGACTCAGTTTCCCACCACTGCCTATCATTAGCTAGGTCTTGTCGGACCACCAAGTCTTATGGACCACAGAGCAGAGGCAAGTATGAGGAAGTAGGCCAGATCCCCAAGGTATCAACCACTGTTACCCCAGTTCTCTTTCCTTAGCTAACACATTTGGTTTTGTGGGTGATACTATATGAGCAGATGGAGGAGGAGAGAAAAGCCCACACTTGATTTACAAATGGATGGCTCAGTATGTGTGTAAAGCTAAAAATAGGTAGGAGCTGAACTGAAGCCTTATTTATGGGCAGTCTTCAAAGACAGGGGCAAGGGAAAAACCACTTCAATGGGCAGATGTCTAGCGGTGCACCATGTCATTAACCTAGGGTGAAAAGAGAAGAGGCCCAGGGTGAGAATATGTATGGAATTATGGGCACTGGTGAAAGGCCTGGCCAAATGGTCAGGGGCATGAATGGAAAAAAACTAAGATCGGGGATGAAAAGGTCTGGGACAGAGGTATACAGATGAACAAACATGGGAGTGGAAGTGCGGTAATCATTAGTTACATATTAACAGCCAACAGAGAATACCCACCATGAAAAAGGCACTAAATAGTTAAGTGGACAAATCAATCTAGTTTATGTCAGGTAGTCCTTGCACTGGCCAGTCCAGGGCTGGAACAATGGACTACATGGACTCAACAGTATTAACGCACCACTTACCAAGGCAGCTTGTAGCTACTCCCAATACTAAATGCCCAGCTTACCAGTGGCAAAAAGCCATACTTAGCATCAATATAGCATCATTCCACAACACCAATGGGCAACTTACTGGAAAGTTGGATATTTGGGGCCCCTTTTATTCTGGAAAGGCTAGAGGTTCATTCTCATAAGAATAGACATGTATTTTCTATAGGTTTGCCTTTCTGTCTACAGGGCCTCAGCCAGCACCATTATCTTAAGGACTGTGGAGTATTTGATTCACGAGCTAGGTATCCTGTATAACATCACATCAGACCAAGTATCCACTTTATAGTACATAGGTGTTGGAGGAGGCCCATGACAATGAGATCCACGGATCATCTGACATGTATCATCCACGAGTGGCCATCCTGATAGAGCATTGGAATAGGTTGGTGGGACATCAAGTTAGAGGCAATTACTCTGCAAAGATGAGGTTCCTATCTGTAAGAATTTACTATTCTCATTAAATTAAAGCTTTTTACATGCTTTAATGGCTCCAGTTAGAATAATACATAGATTTGGTACTGAAAGCAGGAGCAGTACCTCTCTGACTTTCACTCCTAATGATCCACTGGGAGACTGTGCTTCCCATTTCCACGAACTCGGCTCTTTGTGATTACAGGTCCTAGTCCCCAAAGGGGCACAGGTGACACAGCAAGAGTTCCAGCTCTTCACAAAGAGTTTATATATTTTAAAAAATGGTTGATGATAGTCACGGCATTACTATTACATTTAAATTCATTTTATACATTTAAAAGAATTTCAAAATCGATATTTACAATGAGATATTATAAGAAATTTAATCCTTTAAAGTGAAGATAAAAATTTTAGATGTCAACACAAAAATGTGTGAAAATATGTACATAGATACGGTGTTTCAAAAATCCTTTTAGGAATCAGGCAAAAGTTTGAAGAACATAAGAGGAGGTTGTATAGTTTGAAACACTGTGCCTTTGTTCCACCTCTGTAATTTCTGTCTCTTTTTCACGGAGCCCAAATTCAAGCCTCAGGCTTTTTAGGACTAAAAGGGTCAATTTAGGACTAAAAGCTAAGTGAGTCCAGATATTCTAGAGGATTGGTGCCTAGGGCTAAGGTTACTGTTATGTTGCAACATTATACATTTAAAAATCTGATATTTACTGTTTTGAAAACCTATTTGGGACATGTTTTTGATAGGAAATGTCTTCAAAATTGCAAAGAAGAGATTGAAAAATGAACTTTTGAAATACATTTGTACTCAGACAACTGGAGTTCAAAGAATCTCTGCAGGATTAAATCTCAGCAACATTTTGCTCCATTTGCTATAGATGCCAAAAAAATTGCCATTTTCAATGTCATGTTTTATGTATATTGTAAATTATTCCCTGGCTGGTGTGCTTTAGTGGACTGAGCACAGGCCTGCAGACCGGCAGTCGCCTGTTGGATTCCTAGTCAGGGCATATGCCTGCATTGCAGGTGGGGCGCCCTGGTTGGGGTCTTGTGAGAGGCAACTGGTGGATCTCTCACACACTGAAGTTTCTCACCTTCTCTTTCTCCACCACTTCCGTCTCTCTAAAAATAAAATCTTTTAAAAAACACGCAGATTATCATAGAAGCTCTAAAATGTAATCTGGAATGATTTATTTTGCTTAATTAAGCAAAAACTTCCCCGCTATCCCTTTGTCACTTTATATTATTAAAGCTATAAAATCAGTAAATGGAGCAGCAGTAAATAGCAGGCTTTGCCTTACATTACCCTTGTCAAAATGCATGTAAACAGAGGAAGAAGGGTCCTAGCTTTGAATAACTGATCTAAATGCTAAAGTAGGTACCACTTTTTTCGCACGGGAGGTGCCAAAGGAAATATTGGCACGGATGCACGTTTCCTACCACTTCAAGTTTTTTTTTGCAAAACAGGAAACCTCTAAAGGTGCTTTACTCTGACTTGTCCCCGTTCAGATTACCTTAGATAGTGGCTTTCACTGCGTTTTAACAGCTTGTTAAAACACGGATTGCTGGGAAACTCTCCCGCCCCAGTGTCTGATTCTGTAGGTCTGGGGTGGGATGGAGAATATGCATTTCTAGCGCATTCCCGGGCAATGCTGCTGCTGCTAGTCCCGTAACCACACTGTGCGAATCATTGTTTTAGAGGCTTCAGTCTTAAATCCACTGGAAAAAGTTAGTCAGGGTACAACTATGACAACGCCTAAAGTTTCTTCGAAGCCTGGCCTCCGCTCTCCCCAGCAACTCGGTGCCCAAGTCATGGGCGTGCCATGAAGCCTAGTCCCCGCCACCCCTCGGCAGTCCATTGCTTTTCCCGCCAGCCCGGTGGACCTTGGCCACGCCCCCTGCGACCCATTCGCTTGCAGGTCCGGGGGAGCGCCTTGCCCAGCGGCTCATTCTTCAGGTCCGGCCAGGCCGAGGCGCAGCTGTCCGAGCTGTGGATCTGAGAAGCGGCTCCCGAGCGGAAGACCATGTTGGACTTCGCGATCTTCGCCATTACCTTCTTGCTGGCTTTGGTGGCAGCCGTGCTCTACCTCTACCCGGTAACCGCCGACTCGACCCTCTGGGGGTCTGGCAACCACTCCAGGCCTGGTGTAGCCCACGTCCACGTCTTTCTACCCGCAGCGGGCCTCAGGGGGCGGGCTGAGGGGGATGGGTCCAGGTCCTGCTCCCGCCAGGCGTGGGTCTTGGCTCTGCGGACTGGCGGGGCGCACAGCGAGCAACTGGTGCGAGGGGAGCGGCTGGTGGCTCAGCTGCGTGCCCCGGGCGCGGGCGCGGCATGGACCCTGGGGAGCCCGGGAAAAGCCCGCGTGGCCGGGGGAGGTCTGAGGGCTGGTCCTCCGGGTCGGCCTCCTCGCGCCCTGTTACAGGGCGGGTCTCCAGTACTTTGGGTGGCTGTTTGGCTGTAACTGCCAAACCCAAACTTCATTTTCTGGTGTGTCTGGGAGGAAAGTCCTGGGTGCGCCCCTCCTTAGTCCTTCCCCGAGGATCCTCGCAGCTGTGTGTGTGTATGTGTGTGCGCGCGCTTGCTGCCCCAACACCTGTCTTTGACATGTCATTACCCGAGTCCCAAGTCCTGAAGGCCCAGCTGGGTCGTGCTCCTCGTAGGGTCTCAGAGGCAGATTGGGCCGTGGAATGAGCACTGTGGTGGGTTATGTTTGAGCTTCACTTGGCTGTTCTTTTTCTCTGAATCTCATGCTAGCCTTCCCTCTCTACTTACCTCTGTCAACCTCGCAGTGTGATTCTGAAAACGCGTTCTACAAAGCAAGGGGGTGGTTTGACAGAAAAAGTTGTGAAGTACCTGAAAAGCACCAACCACATCACTGAGAAGGACAGAACACCTTAAACACTTTCAGATCCGGTAAATAGATTAGACTGGAATGTTGCAACTACGCAATTTGGAATTTCCGGCATATCTTACTTTCTGAGAATCTATATGAGTGGCTCCAGGCCTTGAGTTTTTTACAGTCTTTATATGAGGCTATACACTGATTAGTTAATAGGAGCAATACTATTTATTCTTTCAACCAAATGTGTGCCCGACAGGGCATTATGTGCTGAGCATGCAGCAGTGAGCACCTACCCAGAAACTACTTGACTTACAGAATTTATGTTTTAGTGAGGGAAACAATATAAACAAATAACCTGTAATGTATTAGTGTTAAGTATGGAGAAAAACTAAGTTGGGAGTTGTAGGATTATTATTTTTAAGTAGATGTTCAAGAGATAGGGAGACATTTGAGTGAAGGCCTGAAGGGGATGAAGGAGCAGCCCCTTCAAGTATCTGGGAAAGCCTTACAGACAAGGAGAAGAGCAAGTGCAAACCTTCGGCGACAGACATGCCTGGTGTGTCCAGAAAAAGAAGGGGACCGGTGTGGCTGGAGTGAAGAGACTCGTTAAGAAAGATAATGTCCCGGTTATGGGGATGAGGGGCAGACTTTAGTTGCCGGCCATTTTATGGGGAGCTTTTACTCTGAGGTGAGAAGCCACTGGAGGGTTTCAACAGAAGAGTGACATTTTACATTTCAGAGAGTTCAAACTGAATTTTGTTAGTTAAATTTTAGAAGATCCATTTTGGCTACTATGTTAAAAATAGATTTGTGGACCTGAGACAAGGGTGGGAGCTGTTAGAGTAGTTAAGAGGCTATAATAGTAAGTTTGGTAAGAGATGATGTTGGCATGGACCAGGTTAGCAGAGTTGGTGAGACCCGGTATACTGTGAAGATAAAGCAAATGGGATTTCCCAATGGATTGGATTTGAAATGTGGGAAAGAGGCATCAAGGAAAACACATTTTTTTTAGTCAGAGTAGCTGAAAGGATGGATTAAGTCCAGGGAAAGCAGGATTTTGTTGTTTGTTTTTGTTTAGTTTTACTTGGTGGAAGGTAGTGGGGATTCATAGAGATCAGGAGTTTGGTTTTGGATAGGCTAGGTATAAGGTGCCTGTTGGATACCAAGGTGGAGATGCTGAATAGATAGTTGGGTATTAAGTCTTGAGTTTAAGACAAAGTCCAGGCTGGCGATGTCCATTTGGGAGCTATCAGTATGTAAATGGTAGTTAAAACTACTCTGGTTGCAACCTCGCAGGGAGTAAAGATACAGGAGAGAAGAGGTCCAAGGGCAAGCTCTGGACTCTCCAATATTTAGAGGCTGAGGAGAGGGAAAAGAGACAGCAAAGGAGACACAGCCAGATAAGTAGAAGGAAGGCAAGTGTTTTAAATGGAAGCCAGTAATCAGCTAAGTTATGTTGCAGATATGTCTTGTAAGTTAACACCTGACAATTCAGTAGCATTGATTATTGAAAGAAGAGCAATTTCAGTGTAATGGTTGGGGGTGATAAAACTGCATGGAGTGAGTTTAGGGATATCAAGTATGGACAACTCTTCAGAGTTATTCTGGAAAGGGGGGTGGTAAGTGATGAGGGAAGTGAGGTAAATGGAATTTTTTAAGGTGGGAGAAATCACATTATGTTACTATGCTGGTGAGGATTGTCAAATCATGAAGTAAAATTGATGATGTAAAAATAGAAGAGAGAAGTGTTGAATCAATTTTCTTCACTAGGCGGGAGGGGTGGGACCTCGTGTGTGTATTGGAGGGTTGGGGGTACACTCCAAATGTAGCATAGAGGGTTCATCCGTGGTGATGGGAGGGAAGGTGGAATGCACGGGCACAAATGTAGGCAGATAGATGGCTAGCTATGTGTGGAGGTAATCTTGGTGCTTTCATTTTTTCAATAAAATAGAAACAAGGTTATCAGTTACTGGTTAGGTCAGGGGATTTGAGGAAGAGAGAGGAGGAGTGAAATAGTCATCTAGATTAGGAAAGCAATAGACTAGAGAAATGTGTAATTTCTGGGTAGCTCACTTGAAGTTCATGAAATTAAAATGAGACTAGTCAGTGTGGCTGTGTTTCTTTCCAGCTGTTTTTTGTCACCTGTGTGGGCTCAGGGGCAGTTAACAGAACATTGGATTTTATCAAAATTAGGTGTTTTGTTAGGTGATTGTGGTGAAAGGATACAGGATGAAGGAGTTAAGGGTGTATACAAAGGAGTGATTATACTAACTGGCTAGAGTGGGAAATGAGTATATGAGGGAGAGGGTTAAAAGTCCTTTGGGCTAAAAGTAGTTTTGTGAATCAAGATATTAAAAGTAGGGCGAAGAGCCCTAACAGGACAGCTCAGTTGGTTCGAGTGTTGTCCTGCAATGCTAAGGTTGTGCGTTTGATGCCCAGTCAGGGCACATATGAAAATCAACCAGTAAATGCATAAATAAGTGGAACAACAAATAAATGTTTCTCTCTCTCTAAAGTCAATAAATAATTCTTTTAAAATAGGAGAAAAGATAGATACTGGGAGATTCAGATGATTGATATTAAAATTCTGGAGATGTTGAAGTTATTGATGATGTTGAGAGTTACTGTATGGCCGTGGAATTAGTGACAGAAGTAGGATGGAGGTTTGAATGGGAGAGAGATGGTTCAGGAAAGGGGATAAGCCTGTAGGAGTAGGAATCTGGGGGATGAGGGAAGACTTGGGAATGGTAATCCTGGACCTCATGTGGTATCTAACGTAAGTAAGGGGAAAAGTCATATTACTGTTTTGGATGGTCTCAAGGTAGTTGGTAGTGCTAAGGCTACAATTATCAGGGAGGTTGAGTTTTGCTGGGCCTTGCCAGGTGCACGCCAGATTTGGGATCTGTCTCATCATCGTAGCTGTTTGAGAAGTGGCTGTAGTACGTGCAGGAGAGCCTTTCACCAGGCATTCTGGAGCTCATACTTCATTTCTGCTAACAAAGGTGAAGGTTGGTATAGAAGCCAGCTTATCCAGAGTACCCAGCCTTCTGAGGGTCCCTCTTTATGCCTGTTGACGGAACTGTGGAAGCCAGTATTAGGGTGGTGGGGAGTGACTGTGTTTATATTTGCACATTGTTAGAACTTACCTCTTTTGCCTATCAGTAGTTTTTTCCAAGTATTTCAACATTTCAGCATAAGACTATCTTATGAAATTGTCCCAATATTGAAAGACATCAGTTGTATGTTCTGTCCTTTGAAGATACCCTTTCTGTTCCCCTTCATCACCTTTCTCCAGTCAGTACTGCTTACTGACCATCTTACCGGGCTGCATAGCGCTTGTTCTTTTATTATAGTTGTGGGTATTCTCTTCCCCTGTATTGGATGCCCTGTTTTGTAGATGCCACATGATTCTCTCTCATGCTCTCTTTCTCTTTTTTACTTCTTTTATTTGCTGCAGAGCACCATTTTCCAATAGCTTCCTAAAAAACTATGCATGGAAAATATATTTTATGAGACCTTGATTGTTTGAAAATCTTATTGTTCTAGCTTCACACTTAAGTAATAATTAGGCTTGGTATAAATTCTAGGTTTGAAATAATCTTCCCGTAGAATTATAGGGCCTCCCCCTCCCCAGACTATTGTCCTTGAATCTGGAATTGAGGTCCCCTTCCCGAAGAATGGTAATCACAGGAATGGAGGACACCTAGGTATGTGTCTAAGGTTTCTGTATACCGACTTTGACCTTTTTTTTAGTCCTTACCAAGGACATGTATGTTGATTTAAGAGAGAAACATCAGTCACTTGCCTCCCACATGCACTGTACCTAGGGATCAAACCTGCAACCTAGGTATGTGCCCCGACCCAGGATTGAGCCCATAACCTTTTGAGCAACCCAGGCCAGGGCCTGACCTTTAACTAATTGTTAAAGTCTTGTGTCTTATCATGCTTTTCTGGTTCAAGAATGCAGTCAGGTTGCTTCTTGTAGGAATCCGCCGCCGCCCCCCAGATGTGGCCTCACAACTATGTCAATTAATCACTGCTCCAACAGCTTAACACTTTCCAAAAATTGGTTGGATTTGCATCTACTGTTGTTCCTCTTTCATTCTCTACTCTTATTTTCTCCTTTCTTATTTCTTCACTTTCATTTTAGTGGGCTTTTAGGAGCAAGAGATATAGATGAATGTTACCAATCTACCATGTTTAAAGAGAAATCAAGAAACATGTTTTAGGTCATTAATAATTTCAGCCTAGAAAATAAAAATTGGGCCCTGGCTGGTATAGCTCAGTGGATTGAGCGCGGGCTGCGAACCAGGCATCACAGGTTTGATTCCCAGTCAGGGCACATGCCTGGGTTGCAGGCCATGTCCCCCAGCAACCGCACATTGATGTTTCTCTCTCTCTCTCTCTCTCTCTCTCTCTCTCTCTCTCTCTCTCTCTCCCTTCCCTCTCTAAAACTAACTAAATAAAATCTTTAAAAAAAAAATTGGATGTTTTATGCCACTGGCTTTATCTTTTTCAAGTTATGGGATTCCTTCCATCCTTTCGAAACCCCACTATTTATTGTATTAAACTGGAAAAATACTCATTATTGATGAGACTGTAGAACTAAAGTGTGCATTGTAGGTTTTATTATTATCCGTTAAATGCAAGTTACACATCCGATTCTAGCTAGCATTTTTGTAGTAATTAGCAGAAACTGTAAAATTCTTCAGTAGAACCTAGATTTCTCTTTTGGCATACATACCTCAAAGGAGAACAAAATAAAAGTTATACGAAGTTTTTATAGCACAACTTATAATAATGAAAAATAACAAAAGAAAGGACATACATGATAGAACATAGTTTACACTTTAAATTTTCAAATAAATAAATAAATAAATAAATAAGATTCCTTTATTTATATAATGTTAAGTAGACTACGCCAAATAGATACACTCTGATTAGTACTAGTCAAAATTATTGACAAAATTCAGATTTGATTCTGGAATTGAATATTTTAGGTTATTTTTTTCTATAGATGTTTAGTTTATTTAAAAATTGTTTTGTTCAAAATTTTATTTATTTATTTTTAGAAAAAGAGGAAGGGAGGGAGAAAGAGAGGGAGAGAAATATAGATGTGACAGAGAAATCAGTTGCCATGTGCCCCACCCACAGACCAAACTTATAGCCCAGGCATGTGCCCTGACTAGGAATCAGACCTGCTACCTTTAGCTTTGCAGAATGACCCCCAACCAACTGAGCACCCTGGTCAGGGATAAAAATTATTTTATAAAAGTTATATGCACCCTGGCTGGCGTAGCTCAGTGGATTGAGCGCGGGCTGCGAACCAAAGCATTGCAGGTTCGATTCCCAGTCAGGGCACATGCTTGGGTTGCAGGCCACAGCCCCCATCAACCACACATTGATGTTTCTCTCTCTCTCTCTCCCTCTCTCCCTTCCCTCTCTTAAAAAAATAAATAAATAAATTTTTTTTAAAAAAAGTTATATGCACTTCAGTCAAGATAGTGGCATAGGTAAAGACAGCTCGCCTCCTTGCACAATGACATAAAAATTACAACTAAAATGTAGAATGACCTACACTTGGAATGGTCAGAAGTCAAGTTGAATGGAAGTCTGATGACTACAGAATTAAAGAAACCACATCCAGCCAGACTGGTAGGAGAGGTGGAGATGCTGAAGGGGCTGGTCCCACATCCACATGTGGTGGTTAAAAATCCAGGAGGAATATCTCAGGAGTGAGGAGTCCCATTCCCATAACAGGCACCCCAGACCAAGTTTCCAGTGCCACGAGGATAAGTCTCCGTACTTCAGGCTGCAAAAACCAGTGGGGACTAAGTCAGCGGAAGAAACTTCTGAAATCCGAAGCAGTTTCCCTTAAAGAACCCACACGTGGACTTACTCAGACTCACTCATTCTGAGCTCCAGCACTGGGGTAGCAGCTTGAAAGCACCAGTGGCATACAAGGAGGAACTGAAGTTTCTGGCATCAAGGAAGGACTGGGGGATAGTTTTCTCGCAGACAGAAAGGTAGGCAGGTGCCTTTTCCCTCCTCTCAGAGAACCACAGAGCCGGCAGGCAGGTGCAATATCTGAGACTCCATCAACCTGGCTAACACTGTATGCCTCACTCTAGAGATCCCCTGAGACTGTATCCCACCCAACTTACAGGCCCAACCAGTCTGTTCACTATGACCTTTCTATGTGAATAGCTGGTCTTGGCTCAAGCTTCAAAACTTCCTAAATCCCCTCAAAAGCAAAGTGGCGTCAGGCCTAGCACTAGCAGCAGTTAGCCTAGATTCATAGCTTGGCTTCGCTTGGGAATCTCGAAGCCCAGCACAAGTAGCAGCCATCTCAGATTGCTTTATACCTCATGCAGAGAGGTCCCAGGCAGAACACAGGTGGGGGCTGATCTTGGCCTGTACCACCCAGGAAAACCCAGAACCTGTGCACCCAGTGGACAGCTACAGACTACAGTGGAGCTCCACCACCCTGCCCCAGCAGCTGAACCTCCATGGAGGGTGGAGCGTGGTAATTAGTGCTCACAACCAGTCCTTGAGCTGACTGGCCCAAGTAAATCCCTCCCATTGACCTGCCAAAAGCAATCAAGGCTCAACTACAAGAGGAGGGTGTACTCAGCCCACACAAAGGGCACATCTTGAGTAGCCAGCTTGGGTGATGGGGAGGCTTTGCCACTGGACCCTACAGGACATCCACTAGATTGGATCATGCTACCAGGGCAGGGAGTCTAGAAACAAACACAGGGAGGCTGCCAAAATAAGGAGACAAACATGGCTCAAATGAAAGAAGGGATCAGAACTCCAGAAAAAGAACCAGACAAAATGGAGATAAGCAATCTATCAGAGGCAGAGTTCAAAACACTGTTTATAAGGATGCTCAATGAACTTAGCGAGGACTTCAACAGCATGAAAAATATCCAGTCAGAAATGAAGGATACACTAATTGAAATAAAGAACAATTTACAAGGAAGCAACAGTAGGGTGGATGAAGCTGAGGATCATATCAATGATTTGGAAAATAAGCAAGACCAATCAGAACAAGAAGAATAAAAGAGAATCTAAAAAAATGAGGCTAATGTAAGGAGCCTCTGGGACAACTTTAAATATTCCAACATTTCATCACAGGGGTGCCAGAAGGAGAAGAGAAAGAGCAAGAAATTTGAAATCTATTTGAAAAAATAATGAAAGAAAACTTCCCATATTTGGTGAAGGAAATAGATGTGCAAATCCAGGAAGCAAGAGAGTCCCAAACAAGATGGATGCAAAGAGGGTCAATCCAAGATACAGCATAATTAAAATGCCAAAGGTTAAAGATAAAGAGAGAATATTAAAAGCAGCAAGAGGAAAGTAGTTAGTTACCTAAAGGAGAGTTCCTATGAGACTGTCAGCTGATTTCTCAAAAGAACTTTGTAGGCTAGAAGGGAAGAAACTTCTTGCAGACAAGAAATGTTCTAAGTCATGAAAAGCAGGGACCTAAGTCAAGATTGCTCTACCCAGCAAAACTATCATTTAGAATTGAGCAGATAAAGAGCTTCCCAGATAAGAAAAAACTAAAGGAGTTCATCATCCCCAAACCATTATTGTATGAAATGTTAAAAGGACTTATTTAAGAAAAAGAACATCAAAACTATGAACAATGGGAATAAATACATATCTATCAACAATTGAATCTAAAAAGCAAACTAAGTAAATGAGAAGAACAGAGACAGCATCATGGATGCAGAGAGTGTTTTGATGGTTGCCAGTTGGGAGGGGGGTGTGGGGAATGGGTGAAGAGGTGAGGGAATTTAGAAGTACAAATAGGTAGTTACAGAATAGCCATGGGGATGTAAAGTGCAGCATAGGGAATGGAGCAGCCAAAGAACTTATATGCATGACCCATGGACATAAACAATGGTGAGGGGATTACCCAAGGGAGTGGGGATTGCTGAGTGGAGGATGGCAAAGGAGGAAAAATTGAGATCACTGTAATAGCATAATCAATAAAATATAATTTACAAAAGTAATATGCTTAATCAAAAATAATACTGACCCCAAACTCAGCAACCATAAACCTTCTGCAAACTTAAAGAAATTCCCCAAACTTCTCCCCAGTTCATTTCTTAAAGTCTGTCATTTGAACAATTTGCTTTGAATTATTTTGCTATTTATTTCTATACCAGACACCTCCATGATTGTATCACCCTGACAATAACAACTATTAAAGCAGAAGGTGAATATCATGTTATATTTTGGTAACCTCTTTGAATATAAAGAGAACTATTTTAGTAATGAAAGTATTATAAACATGACATTGATTTATTTTTTAAGCCAAGCCAGATGGGACTGTATATAGACATTGAACAAAGAAAACTGTGTTTGATTGTGTATTAATTTATGTAGAACGTATGTTAAATTCTTCAAACACCTTAGTTTAATTGAGGAGGAATGTTAAGATAATTATTTTAAATACAAAGAACCCAGTTTTTGTATTTAGCAGAGATAATATCTGAGATTTAACCTAATTGGGAAGCCACCACTGAAGGTTCTGCAGATGTCATGGCAAAACACGCCTGACTTATATGATGTTGATAATTCATTGTATTAAATAAACTATTTTAAAATTGTTCCTTAAGGCTTCCAGACAAGCTGCAGGAATTCCGGGGATTACTCCAACTGAAGAAAAGTGAGTGATTATTTTTTTGGAATCAAATACAGTCAACTCTTAATTTTTGGTATTGAAAGTAAAACAAATTTTTAAATTAATCAGCTTATTTAATTCCTTTATTTACTCTTGACTTGCCTCTTGGCATACAACATAAACTTCATTAAGAACCGAAAGGAAGGCTGTATAAATCAAAGCCTTCAGTTGCTTTCATTTTCCCTAGCCAGAGAAAGTTGAAAATAGTCAGGACTAAGATAGAAGGAACAAAGAAAAAATTTGCTGTAGATCTAATATTTTTCATCAGCCTGTGGTAATCTTCATTGCTATCTCAGAATGAGGTGCTCTAAAAATTGGGTTGTTTTCCAGTGTCTGAGTTAGATGTTTCTTGTGTACCTTTCTTATTTGTTTTGAAGTGTTATGAACTCTCAAAATGTCAGACAAATCCATATCTAAATATATCTATAGAAAACAATGTCAAATATAATTGAGTTTTGGGTTTTACAGTAATTGAAATTCATGTACCTTTGGTCACATGTCTTGACACAGTTAATTCATAATTAATTGTTGCTCTTCTGATTATTCCAAGGTAAATTGATTATTTTGTCAAATGTTCTTTTCTCAGAGATGGTAATCTTCCAGATATTGTGAACAGTGGAAGTTTGCATGAGTTCCTGGTTAATTTGCATGAGAGACATGGGCCTGTAGTCTCTTTCTGGTTTGGCAGGCGCCTTGTGGTTAGTTTGGGCACTGTTGATGTCCTGAAGCAGCATATCAACCCCAATCAGACCTGTAAGTTTAATTTTCTTTCTAATTAGCTGATCCTTATCTTTAAAGAAGAAATGCATATAAAGAACTACATTGTTCTCGGATAGGAATAGCAACATTTATTAAGTGCTCTATACTATGTACCTCATTTAAGAAACAGTATTATAAAATGATTATTTTTTCATATATAAGAGGGGGGACTCCCACAAAACCAGAATATATTTATAAAATATTGTGCATTTATTCTCACATGTTTAAACTTCAGTCACCTTCAAAGTAGTCTCTATTTGATACAATAACCTATTGAGATGTTTTTTCCACTGCTCAAAGCAGTTTTTGAACTCATTGATTTTGATGCCTCTTAGTGCTCTTACCCATTTGTTTCACCTCTTCCACATCAGCAAAGTGTTTCCCTTCAAGGACTTTTTTCACCTGGGAATACCAAAAAAGTTCACTTGGAGTGAGATCGGATGAAGAGGGGGGAGTGGGGCACGGTCGTGCTGTTTTTGGTCAAAAACTGTTGAACACTTGATGCAGTGTGGGCAGGTACACTCCTAAATCACCCATCGTGAAATGGACTAATGTGTTGAAAGAGTCTTAAAAAAAAATTCACTGAAGCTGAATGCAGCCTCACAACGATGCCAGCTGGTACACTGATACAGATGGTTTCCTAGAACACTCCCCTAGCAGGGGAAGTCTGTACTACAAGGGGCCCACCCTCCTGAAGATAATTCCAGCTTTTTGGGGATCCCCCTTCCTATATGTGTGTGTGTGTACTAAAAAATCCCAATGTAAATTTTTTGAGGGAACCTGAAAAAATAATTCAGTATACGTGTGGAGGAGTAAATATACATGAGCAGCCAAGAAATGTCTAGAGGAGAACATTAGTGAGGGGAGTACCTCTACCATCAGATAGAACAGTGTATTATAAAGCTAGATTAGTTTAAAGAATCTTGTTCTATGATAGACTAATAGACTAATAGACTAATTCCTGTTTACTCTAGGAATTGAGTAAATAGTTCAGTAGATAAAGCAAGTAATATGATAAAGGGGAAAGCTAATAAGTGGGATTGGGAAAACTGGTTATCTATTTGAGAAAAAATTTGAATCCCTGCCTTATTCTTTTTATCCAAATAAATTCCAAATAATTAAAATATAGTGTCATAAAAGTAACAGAAGAAAACATAGTTAGATATTATATTTTTGAGGGGAGTGTTGACAAACCCTTTCTCACCATGACATGAGATCTAGGAGCCATCAAGCACAAGATAGATAAATCTGTCTACATGAAAATGAAAAACTTTAGTGCAATAGAAATACCTTGAAAAAGGATGAAAAAGAGAAAAATGGGAAAATGTTGGCTACTTATTACTATACATGTGTATTAATTGATGATTGTATATTTATAAAATAAAAAGTTATGAAAAAGTTTAAAAGAAATGGAAAAACTATTTCCCACATATATATTTATGAAGTAAATAAAAACTAATAAGAAAAAAATAAAGTTCAACTGTAGAAAAATGGGTAAAAACAAGGTAATTAAGAAAGAAGAAATATAAGTGTCCAGTAAGCAAATGAAATCATTCTAACGTCACTAATAATCAGTGTTGTGCAAATAAAAATGAAGTTTTTCCTGTCTGACCAAAGATATAAAAAATATTGACAAAACTCATTGTTAATGTGGGAATGGAGAAACATGGAGTTTAATGTTTTACAGACTTTTTGGAGAGAAGGTTGGCAGTGATATTTGATTTAGCAATAATAATCTGCAGGAATTTATCATCAATTGATAATCAATTAAATAAGACCTATTAGCATTATTTGTAATATAAATAAGAAGCAAATAAATACTTATCAATCCACATGGTTATACTTATCAAGCATAAAAGAATACTTGTAATACTACTTTTAGGCCTTAATATAATGATACGTATTTATTTTATTTTATTTATCAAATACTTGTATAGCAGTTACTGTGCCAGCACTGTTTTTATAAACCTTCATCAATATTAACTCACTTAATCCTCAGAACAACCTGATGAAGTAGGTATTGTTGGTTATTCCCATTTAACAGAAGACAAAATTGAGGTTGAGAGGTTAAGTCATTTGCCCAAGGTCATACTACTACTAATTAGTGATGGAACTGAGGCTTGAAGCTAGGCAGTCTGGCCTGAATTGGTGCTCAGTTTCCACGACAGAAAGATGGCTCTGTCAGGAAATGCAGTGCTGAGTAAAACCAGGTGTGGTTTCTGCTCCTGTGGAGTTTATAATTTGGTGTTGGGGAGTAGGAAAAGAATGTAAAAAGCATTCAAATGATCACACTAATGAACTGAGACAAGTGCTCTGAAAGAAGGGACTGTAGTTCTTTGTGAACTCTGACAGATTTTTCTGTCTATCTCTGTGAAGAAATGTTAACAGCTCTAAAAAAATCTCTAAAATTTTTAACAGTGAGAATCTATGGTGAGATTTAGATGCATTTTACTTTCTTCATTGTATTTTACTGTGCTTTGATTTTTACCATGAGAATGTATTTTTTCATGTGTGTGAAAACAAAGTCATTAAGGAAACACTTCAGATAATGAATAAAAGAGAAAATAAATTTTTTTAACTCAGCTAAGTGATTTTTAACTCTAATACTGGACAATTACACAGCATCATCAGTTTTTCTTTAAAATCAGTGGGTGAGCTGTTTTTATAAAGTCAACGATATTGTCATGTAGGAAGAAAATTTATGCAAGTATTAATTTGAAATTCCCAGTCAGGATATTGTACTCTTGCCAATTTCTATTGCCTCTTGAACCTTTTATATTTAGGAAAGATATTTAAGGGAGTTGTGAAAAAAAAAAAAGTTGCTTTCAGTTACAATTCCATACTTCCCTGATCTCTATGTCCTTTTGCTGGTGGGTTTTTTTTTTTTTTTTTTTTTAGTGATTACTTTGACTTAAAAATATTTAATTTGACTGTTTCAGCGGACCCTTTTGAAACAATGCTGAAGTCATTATTAAGGTATCAATCTGTTGGTGGGAATGTGAGTGAAAACTTCACAAGAAAAAAACTGTATGAAAATGGTGTGACTAATTCTCTGAAGAGTAACTTCGCTCTCCTGTTAAAGGTAAGGTGATAAGTAGTGTGGCCTGGAGGTCTGCAGTACAGATAAGAGTATATTTTTCAACTATTTTGTGTCTTGCCTTTGCTACCCTTTTCTCACTTGTCTTTCTAAGCTGATCCTTATTCTCCTAAAATTGTAAAACAAAGCAAACAAAAAAAAAGAAAACAAAAACCTTAACACCTAGACTCCTGTATAAATTAAAATTATGGGAGTGGAGAGAACCTGAAAAAATTTTCTAGATCCATAAATTTGTCTTTGGTTGTCAGGCCAGACTCGGAGCCACTGTTTCCTGGAACGTGGTCTGAGCTCACCTGAGACGCCCACCCGCAACACTCTCCTGTTGAAAATGTAGATTGCTTAGACTCTATTTGTATTACCTGGGTCAGTGGGAGGGGGATCTGACATTTTTAAGAAGCTCCATGAATGATTTATAGTTTGAAAATAATACTGATTAATACTATTCCCTTCTTTTCCCTAAAGAACCTTAGTTGAGCCGTGTGCCTCTGACAGTTCTCCGTGTCCCCATAGGATTGTTCCAAGCCTTCATTCTGAATGCAGTGTTACTAGTCCTACCCACCCTCTTTGCTTCCTGTACATGTCCTTGCCTTCTGCTTTGCTGAGACTGGAGAGGCCCTCACATGTGAACTTTCTCATTGTCCTATTCCCCCAACAAACTGTCCATATCAGTCCTTGTTCATTTCATGTGAAATCTTAAAAGAATCCTTCCTTCTGTCCAAAGCTAATCCAAGCATTTGTGCCCTTTAACTATATTATAATTTATAGTACATATGTGCTTGCTTTAGTAAACTTGGAAAATCTAACAGTATAAAGAAATCATCCATAATTTCCCTAAAGATATACATATGGTTGAGATCATACCATATGTACAGTTTTATATACTTTTCACATTAATACACATTATAAACATTTTACTTGTCATTAAAAATTTTCAAGAATAGCTAAAATTAGGCTTTTTTTCTGATAGTCATTTTACAAACTATAGAAAAATTTAGAAAAGTACTAAGGAAAAATAACATTTTTAATATTATTTATTACCCAGGGAAAATCGTGTTCAATATATCAAAATACTTTTATATCATTCCAGTCTTTTCAGTGCACGGTAGAATTTTAATCAGTGTCATATGATATGGGTAGTTTTAGACTGCATTTTTCACTTGTCATTGTACTATTGACATTTTTATAACAGAAAGTATTCTTTGAAAATTACATTTGAAAAGAGTTTCTAATGTCAGTTTTATCTCGTAAATATCTTTTGTACTGGTCTTCTCTCCACCAGCAATGCCATTATCTTAGTTTAAGCCTCCCTCATCTTACTTAATTGTTTGTTTCTCCACCTTCTGTCTCGGTTTCCCTGCATCTGTTTGTTTTCGCCTGTTGTGGTGATTCTTAAACTTATTTTATGATATGTTCCCCTGGGGATCTTGGTGAAACTATGGACTCCTTCTGAGAATGACATTTTAATATGTGTAACTACAAAGGAGACCAAGAAAGTTATCAAAATACTATTTTTTAAAAATTTATAGTAATGTAATATATGTGCTTCAATATTAACACATTAAATAGCAAGCTCTAGCAATGCTTTCAGAACTTCCATGATTTTAAAGTAATGATGTTATGAGGGACAAAACTATTTTTTTGAGATTTTTGTAATGACTGTAATATGATGTGAAAGGGCCTATATTCATAATGGAAGGAAATGCTAAATTTTATTTAGAGGTTAGTGAAAAATAAAGATTTTTTTTGCCCCTTCATCCAAGTTCATGGACTCTTAAACTTTATGCACAGACCCTTTGGGGTCTGTAGACTTGAGTTAAGAACACCTGAGAATAGATAGTTTTAAAATGTAGTTCTTATTTTATCACTCCCTTGATGAAAAACTTTCACTGGCTTCCCTTTGTTCCTGGGACACACTCCAGTGTATGAGTATTCTTAAAGACCAAATATGATCTATTTAGCCTGCCTGCTTCTCCAGCCTTGTGTGCCACATTCTCATCTGGGCTCACACTCTAGGTATACTGGTTCCTTTAGATCTGTAGTGCACCTTGTTCTGTCCGATCTGAAGACTTCTGTATTCTATTCCCATTGCCTTCATGGTCTTTCCTAGCCATCCACTCATTTCATTAGTGCACGTTCATTCTTAGCTCTTAGTTTAAATGTCACTTCCCCAGGGAAGCCGTCTCTGATCATCTCACTGTTCCTAGGTAAGATCCCCTTTAGATGCTGTCTTCACAAGCTTCACGTGCTTTTCCTTCATGACACTTCCCAGTTCGTAATTATATTTTGTCTAATTCTGATTGTTTGTTTCCTAAACTGTATGTGCCATGAAGGAGGGAGAGGCTCTTCTATTTTGATTGCTACTGTACACTTGGCTCTTGGTGTAAAATAGGCCTTCGGTAAATATTTATTAAATCAGTGAATGAATGTCGATCAGCTTTGAAGTTCCTTAATGCATTGTCTCTCTTACCTCTGTGGCTCTATTCTTGCTATTTTCTCCCTGGAAACATTCCCCCCCCCTTGCCCTGCTAACTTTTACTCCAGTCCCCAGTTTATATTCCTTTCCCCATGCACCCTTTCCAAACTACCATAACAACCTGGATGTGCTTACAGAACACAATTAAATAGAATTTTCTTATCTCTCTTCCTTCTTAGATTGTGTTTTCCTTCCCCTTTTCTGTAATCTGTATACTTTAAACAAAGCTATTTTTTTGTTGTTTGTTTAACATACCTCCTTGGGGAATAGATTATTGTATAATGCAAAGACTATTAAGTGTGGGCAAGAAGCTTTAAATCTTGCTGCTGTCATTTAGTATCTGTATGATCCTTTGTGTATTATGTGGCCTTTGTGAGCTTTTATTTCCTTATCTTGAATTGAGGATAAATAATATCTACATTACAGATTTGCTATGGGGATTATGTGAGATAATGATGTAAAATGCCTAACAACAGGTCTTAGAATACAGTAACTACTCAAGAAATACCTTTTCTTCTCCTTTGCTTGAGAAATAGATTTTCCTGCCATTTGTTTCCTGTGTTTTCCATGCACATTCTTCTGTTCCTTTAACCTTTCTTCTTGCGTATATTTTTCCAGCTTCTCTGAAACTGCACCTTCATATTAATGTTTGCAACTTGGCTACTTCATTCCTTCTTTCATAGGGTTTTACAGTTGACGGGCCTGTAACTGTCTTATTTGCAGAGTTACATAGAAGTCCTTTCTAGTGTATAGGGAGCAAACGCACTTTCACTGGAGAGTGAACACCCCCCACTTACTCTCTCATGATACAGAGTAAATAATTTTTAAAATCATGAAAAATGTAAAGAAAAAAATAGAAGAGCATAATGACCATCCATGTCTTTGTCACCAAACTTTAACAGTTATCAAATTACACTCAATTTTATTTTATCTCTGCCCCTATTTATTGAAATACTTCCCCCATCTTCTCTCTTGGTTGTTTTAAAGCAAATTCTAGACATCATACCAATGAGGACATGCTTCTTAAAGTGCTGAACAGTGTTTAGCATATAATAGCTACTTGGTCAGTTTTATTTTTTTCTTCTTCTATAACTTTGTTCATTCCTCCTAAAAATGTTCTAACCACACATTTTAAGCAATTTTGTAACTCTTTTGAGTTATAGAATACCTGATAGTTCTTAAAAGAGGATGCCATGTTGACTATTATCCTACAGTATCCACTTTTTAAAAATTACATTTGGTAAATGGTTAATGCCATATTTTCCTTTTTGGAGTTCTATTTGAAACTCACATTTTCCATTTAAGACTTCAGACTTGCTTGCTGAGTCTACCCAAAGCATTAATCGGCTCCTCTCTCCATAGTTTTGCTTCTGAAAACAGACCAGACAAGCCCTTTAACCGTATCTGGCTGCTGCTTTTTCCCTCCTTTCCAGTTCCAATTTCTAACTTACAGCCATCATTCAGAGGGCCATCAGGAGACTTGTATACCAAATTCCCACGCTCTCACTGTTATCATTCATGTTTTGTATCTCAAGGTTCTACACTGGCCATGCTCACCCCGTGTTCTCTGGATCTCTCAGGCTGCCTGCTTGTTTGTCACAGCTGTGCCTGTCACTCCTCATCGTCCTCTCTGGAAGCAGCTAGGTTGCTTGTCTGAGCATTCACCAGTCAAAATCTTCCTTTCTGTTTTGTTAAAGCACATTAAATTTATTAGTAAGAATCTTTTTGTATTTAGTTATATGTCTCCAGAGAATTTTGCCCATTTCTCTTTCCTTTGCTATAATGCCATTTTCTTTTCAGCAATATTTATTGTTAAAAAGGTTTAATTATTCTTTCTTCTCTGCTTCAAAGTAAGTAATTCTAACTTCTTTAATCTTTTACCATAGACTATTTCCTAAACTTTCTATTTTTTCTGTTGATGTTCTGTATTCCATTTTTCTTCTCCTCCTGTTTGATCAAATGCAAATTTAAGTGGAAAATTATTTTCCAATTTTCATGTTTTTGTCTTCATATTTTCAAACTTTGGTCCAGACTGGGTCCATATGTGAGAAATGTGTTTCAGATTTTTATTGTAAATCCCATAGCACAAGCCAGTAACTTAGCTTAGGCATTAGTCAGAAATACCAATTAAATGTTTAATCAGAGAGCACCTGATTGAAGAGTACTGCTGTCTCACTACCAGTGGTATTCTTTTTTTAAGTATTTTTATTGATTATGCTATTACGGTTTACCCAATTTTCCCCCTTTATACCCCCTTACCCCCTCCACAGAGCACCCCCCAACCTTCCAGCATCCTCCCCGCTTAGTGAATGTCCAGGGGTTGTACATATAAGTTCTTTGAGTCCTCTGTTTCCTATACCATTTTTTATATCTCCCCATCTATTTCATGCCTACTAATTATGCTGCTTCTTCCCTGTACCTTTCCCCACCATTCCTCGCTTCCCACTCCCCACTGAAATCTCTGTGTGCTGTCCATTTCTCTGATTCTGCTACTGTTCTGGTTGTTTGCTTAGTTTTTGTTTTCATTGTTTTTCTTTTCTTTTAGGTTCATTTGTTGATAGTTGTGAGTTTGTTGTCATTTTACTGTTCATTTATCTTTTTTTCTTAGATAAGTCCCTTTAACATTTTATATAATAATGGCTTGGCGATGATGAACTTTAACTTGACCTTATCTGGGAAGCACTTTATCTGCCCTTCCATTCTAAATGAAAGCTTTGCTGGATAGAGTAATCTTGGATGTAGGTCCTTGCCTTTCATGAGTTCAAATACTTCTTTTCAGCCCATTGCCTGCAAGGTTTCTTTTGAGAAATCAGCTGATAGCCTTATGGGCACTTTTTTGTAAGTAACTCTCTCCTTTCCTCTTACTGCTTTTAAGATTTTATCTTTAATCTTGGGTAACTTAATGATTATGTGTCTTGGTGTGTTCCTCTTTGGGTTCAACTTCTTTGGGACTCTCTGAGCTTCCTGGACTTCCTGGAAGTCTATTTCCTTTCCCAGATTGGGGAAGTTTTCCTTCATTATTTGTTCAAATATGTTTTCAATTTCTTGCTCTTGTTCTTCTTCTTTTGGTACCCCTGTAATTCGGAACATTTCAAGTTGTCCCAGAGGTTTGTAAGAGTCTCTTTACTTTTTTGAAATCTTGTTCCTTCATTTTTTTCCGGTTTATTTTTTTCTTTTGTTCCACATTGTTGCTTTGAGTCCTGGTTTCCTGTCACTGTTGGTTCCCTGAATATTTTGCTTTATTTCATTTTGGGTGTACTTCATTTGTTTTTTCATTTTTCAACCAAGTTCAGTCATTTCTGTGAGCGTTTTGATTACCAGGGCTTTAAATTCTCCATCAGATAGCTTGGCTATCTCATCACTTAGTTCTCTTTCTGAGGTTATGCTCTGTTCTTTCATTTGGGCCATATTTCTTTGTCTTGGCACAGCTATTTGGCTGTAAGGGGGCAGGGCCTTAGGTATTCACCCAGGCACAGCAACCCTCCTTGCTGGTTGTGGCGCTGTCTGTGGGGGAGGGTTCAGAGAGGGAACAGTGGGACTCACCTGCGGTCTTTAGTGCACTTTTCAACGAACTCTTGTGTGAGACTGGGAGCTTCTCCCACCACAGCAACTGCCGTAGTCCACAGTCAGCTCTGAGTCTCTGATACCGTTCAGTGGCTCCACCCATGCAGCCACCCTCACCACAGCCGCCCTGCCTGTCTGGTTCGCTGCTTCTCCGTGGTTTTTCTGAGTTGCCTGAGTGGTCCACCACCTTACCCGTCTGGTTGTTCTGGTTGATTTTTTCTTTAATTTCTTGGTTGTCATAGTTCCATGGAGTTTGATTTTCTGGCACTTGTGGTTGTTTATTGATTTTAGATTGGTCGTTATTCTCCTTTTGCTTGTGCAAGGAAGCAAAGGGTTTCTAGCTGTACCTCCATCTTGGCAGGAACTCACAGTGGTATTCTTTAAGAGAATAACTCTTTACCAGAGTTGTCACTCCAAATTAAGTTGTATATTTCATACTGACACACTAACCCTTTTAGCTTTTTTTTTTGGTCCAGACCTAAGTGCTGTGTTCTGACTCTTCTCTAATCCTCTCAGACCTCGTCCTATGTGCTCTGACTCCTTCCTGCCCTGGCCATCTCTGCTCCAAGGCTGAGTGTGAACCTCCACTTTTATTCTGTGAGTGTCACTTCTCTCTTTGTGCTTCAAGCGAGTGTTATCCTGTGACTTTGGGTCTCAATTCTGATTTAACAGGTATTTATG